>JBAMBS010002427.1:0-14834 GCA_037044455.1 Zygothrica quintamaculata | reverse complement strand
ACTACTACTACTATATATACTGCCTCTTATAACTTGTACAGTTTTAGCCCGCCCTAAACCAAAAATCTAAAATATATATATAAAAATATTCAAATCAAAACCAAATACCAGTGTAATATAGCTAGGCTAATAATACATATTGTAATGCCAAAAGTACCAAAACAAAAAACAAGAAAAATTTATAAAAAAAAAGTAAAATGTATTGTAAAGTGCGCTTTTCTTTATATATATATATATATATATATATATATATATATATATAAATATATATATAAATATATATATATACATATATTATTTTGCTTTATTCCGATTCTCTCTTTTTGTTGCCAAGCATATTTTTATCTCATATTTTTTCAGTTATTTTTTTTTTGTTTTTTGTGTTTTTTGTTGCGTTTTGTGATTTTGTTTTCCATTTATGCTACGTATACGCCCTGTTTTACGCTACGCTGTGTCCTTGTCAACAATTTCTATTTCTCTGTCAATTTATGAGCTTTTGTTTGCCTTTCGCTTAGCAAATGTTTACCTACCCTACCCCTACCCCAACCGCCAAGCCCCAACCAACCAAATGTCCTTGCCCGCCAACACTCCCACTGTCCTGTACAACTTCTACTCAATGTTTGGTTTATGCATAATTCCTTACTCCTTAATGATGCCTTCCACAACCTTACGCTCTTTACCTATATATATATATATATATATATATATATACATACATATATATAAATATTTTCTGTCTCTTTCTTAATCTTTCTCTCTCTCTCTATACATAGTGTTGCATTCGTTTATACACTTTCTTTAGCTGTCTTTAAAAATAAAAACAAAAAAAAAATTATAAGCGAAGTCCTGTAACATATACATATATACTCGTATACTTGTATCTATCCAATACTTGCAGTAAATACTATAATTTTTAATGCATTTCGAATCAGTTTGTATATAATGAGAGTCAATAGAAAATATAACATATATAACAATAAATTTATGTATATAGTTTACAAATTAACAGTCTGTGTATATAACAAAAAAAATCTGTTATAATTCCATAAAAAAATTACATTAAAAAAGTATCAAAGAATTAGCTTTTATACCATATATATTTTTATATAGAAAGGGTCGCTTTTGGCAATTTCACAAAAGACAACAGAAACACAACATAACAACAACTCTGTATTCTTATTATATTTTGCTATTGTTTCTTGATTTACAATTCGATTCTCTATTTATTTTTTTCTTTTTTTTTGTTATTTAACTATTTGTTTGTGTTTGTGTTTTGTGTTACTTTCTAATATTCCATTGAAATATTTTTTTTAATTAATTGCATTTTGCTTATTTTGCATTCAAATATTATATATACTATATATATTATTATATTATTGTACGCAAAGTCTACGAAATTTGTTTGAATAGCATTTAACTAGTGAAACTTTAATCTTAAACCAATTAGCATTTTCTTAAATAAAACATCAAACAAACAAACAAACAAAACAATAAAAAAAAGAAACAAATTTGCAACAAAAGATACATTTATATACATATAAATATAACTAATCATATATATATATATATATATATATATATATATATGTTTCTATTCAAATATATATATATATATATATATATATTTTTTTTTTATGTATATTTATGTATGTATATAAACACCAAAATCAAAACCAAAACAGAATCCCTTATGCTAATTGTACATTATACTATTATGAGCTCGATTTTCATTTCACCTGTACAAAAATTGTAACCCCAGCTGGCACGAGTTATGGCAATGAAAATAAAGAAGTTTAACTGCAGCTAAATGCAGCAATTAACCTAAACACAAATCTTTGATTTTATAGTATATGAATAACAAGTACTACAACAACAACAATAACGAAAATATATATATAGATATTCTAAAAAATAAAAAAAGCGAGATGTATGTATTGAAATAAAATACTGGATATAAACAAGAAGGCTAACCAGAAACAATACAGAAAATTAAAAAAATATATATTAAATATATATATATATGTATATATACATTTTTATAAATATATATATATATATATATATACATATATATAGAAGAAAGATAAACAATAAGTTAAAAAGTACTGTCATCAATTTGATTGCTGATTGATTGACTCTTAAAAGCTATGCTGCTTCTCCTCTCACTTTATGATTGATTGATTGATTTATTAAATGTAATGATTTCATTGACATATGCATATGCACTACTACCACTACAAAAACTAGGCATAATGAATGCTATTTAATCTTGTCTTCTATTTTTTTTAAATAATAATTATAATAATAACATATGTAAATATTACACAAAATTATATCCATATATATCTAAATATATATATATATATATATATATATATATTTAGCTCTTTATATTTAAATGCATACATACATATACATATATATATATATATATATATACATATTTATAAATTAAGTTTTTTTGTTAAATAATATACATATTTTTATTTATATATATATATATATATATATATAAATATATATATGTATTCATATGCGCATGTTGTATTTTTATTTACTTTTCTTTTATGCATGTTACGTATACGACATGTTGACACTTTAAAAATTAACATACTCGTTTGTCTACAACATCTATGTGCATCTCTTTGCATGTATGTATGTGTGTTTGTGTGTGTGATATGTTTCTGTATTGTGAGTGTGCAAAGTCGTTAGTTGAATGTTATATTTCGTTTGAACTGTCTTTACTGCATTTATTATTCATACGCACCGTAGTCTCAAAGTTTAGTATCAATTTTAGTTACTCTAGCACAAAACCTTATATACCCGCACATACCCATACATGCACATACACTAACACATCTAATACAGAAGCAGAGGACTGTCAAGTCAAGATGGGAGGCGACCGCAAGGCCTTCCAATATGCTGTGGTTTTACCTAAAACTTTGAGGCACACTTAGTGACTGTGCCTATCTTCATCTTCTTCTATATATATATATATATATATATATAAATGTATATATACAAATATATATATATATTTATGTATGTTTTATACTGCTTTTGTCTCTTTCTTTCTTTGCTTTTCTGTCGCTGTCTCTGCTGGGGCAGGTGTCAAGTTGGCGTGCGAGTTTTTCATTACGCCCCAAAACCGGGCAACAGTTGACTTTTGCCACAGTGCGGGACGTTGTTTTAGGCCCACTTCCCCATAGCGCTGTCAGCAACAGGTGCTGTCGCCTTTAATTGACAGCTGAGAGGCATAAAATGTTTGAAATGTCGAAAATTAGAAAACTTTTAACAACAATTCAAGCAGCCAGGAGGCAGTCAGACGGGTAAACAGTTGTGTTTGGGAGTCAGGCAACATCGTCATTATTATCGGCATTTGCTTTCGAAAAGCCACCACTCTTATGCTTCATACATTACTTTACTACTCAATACACTCTCTGCTCCTTACACTTCAGTCTCTCGTATCCTGTGTCTACCATCTACCATCTACCATCTAACATCTCCTGTCTACCGTCTCTCGTTTAGTGCCTCTCGTCTTCCCTTTTCCTGTCTACTGTCTGTTTTGCAGCAAAGTTTTTCAAGTGCTTAGGCACTTATCGCTGCCTGCCAGCCTGCCATTCTGATAAACTTCAATAATCCGGACCCTGTATGTGTCTGTGTACCTGTAGATAAGTGCGCGCTCCTTATGAAGTCCCAACACGAATTCGATTTCGTGTGCGCCAACCAGTCAACAGATGAGAAATGCGACTTTTAATGTAATAAACTTTTTGGCACTGCCATAAAGAGTTGGCCCTCATACACACACATACACACACAAGGCAAGCAACAGTTCACTCACTATACACGTATATGTTTTGTATGCTTGTCTGTAGTCCATTTCCGTTTTGGCACACGTTGTTGCAATATGGCGGCTTCCGTTGCCATTGCCATTCCTGCAGCACTGAAACTGAATGTCAGGCAGTTCGGCAGTCGCCATGTCCTTTGTTATTGTTGTTGCTTCTGCGGTTTTTGCTATTACAATAGCTGCTGTTGTTGTTGGTGTTGTTGTTGTGCACATGTACACGCCATGAATATGATATGAGACAGTACTATATTCGATATACACGTATAATAAACACAACACTATAACGACAACAGTAACAGCAACAAAAGCAACAACAGCAACAACAGGCACATCATTTACAACAATGACTCTTATGTGCAACTGCGCAGCAATGACTTCCGTTAGCGGGGGGATAAAATGAAGGGCGTTGCGCGGTGCGGGCCGCTGGTATACATAAAAAACGGTAGACAGCGCCCAAAGCATATTGCATTTGCGGTACTCTGTGTGGTCAATGTAAATACACACAGTTGCATATGTGCGCTTAACTGTATGTGTGTGTGTCCATTATAACAAGCGCTTATTTAAGCATCATTTACAAGTAACTGTGCACTGTGTATTGTATGTATTTCCGTGACTGTGTTTGTATATGCAACTAGCGCCTGTGGGTATGCAGCACAATTTTTGCTGCTCTGTTTATTTGCATGCTTTTGATTTTGGTATGTGCGTCCCTTGGCGTTTACCTTCTATTGTTCTATCTCTCTCTCTCTCTCTCACTCTTCTTATATATATATCTATCTCTCTCTGTCTTTATCTGTATGTCTCCTTGTATATCTGCCTCTCTATCACTCTGTCTTTTTTTATTCTCGTTTAATTAGTTTTATTTATATTATATTGCTTTAATTTGTTGTTTAGTTATGTACACAAAACAAAACTAAACTCAACTAAACTAAACTCAACGTAACTAAACTAAACAAAACAAAACAAAACAACAACTGCAACATCAAAAACAACAACAACAACAATAACAACATCAACAATAAATACTGCAGCTGTAAATATGCGAGTTGTATAACAAGCTATAAATATTTAAAGTATTCAACTTTAAACTTAGGCATTAGGCCAAAGATTCAAAAACTTAAAAAAATATAAAACCAAAAACAAATAACTAAATATATATTATTAGGTTAAGAGTTGTACAGCGCAGCCCTTGAATATGCTTCGATGGTGCTTTTCTTTTATAATTTTCTTTTATCTATATTGTTTTCAATTTTGATTGATATATATTTGTGTTTTTTTTTTGTTTCTATTATTCGATTAACTTTGTTGTTACGCTTGGATGTTTTTTAATCGATATTTTAACTTCAGGAGCAAATTGCACGGGAGAAAATGGTCAGTGGACGTGTACAGATTCAGGTTTGGTATCATGCGGAACGCAGCGAGCTGGTTGTCTCCTTAATGGCTGGCGATGATCTGGCACTACGTGATGAGGCCTATGGACATGGTAACCTACCAGAGGCATATGCTAAGGTTCGCATATTGCCCAAGTGGTAAGTGCAATCATGCAACATTAAGCGATACCACTACAAACTTACAAGACTGCAGTTACTCAGCTTTAACTGAATTAGTTTTTTACTTTAGTTTTAGTTTCCGGTATTATAGTATAATAAAAACTGATTCTATCAAGAGTATTAAATTGTTACACAGAATTTAATTTTCATAAGCTTCTTTCATTTTTAATCTGTTGTCGTTATAATCTTTTATTATATATATATATATATATACAATTATATAGCAACATCATTTATTAGCCTTTTGCATTCCCTTTCCCTTTCCCTTTCCCTTTCGCTTTTGCTTTCACATTTTTTCTTTTTACAGTTTTTATTTGCACATTTTCTCTTCTTTTTCGAGCTTTATTTGTTCGATATTGTTTTGTTTTTGCTTTGTAATCCTATTTTGTTGCTTATTTGCGTAAATTATCCGGCTATTCAAACTTAATTCGCTTTTTTAATTTGTTCTGGCTTTATTTTATTTCATTGCATTGTCTCTTTCTCTGTTCAGCTAATCCACGCTCGTTTCATATTCATCTCTCTATTTGATTTTCTCATTTTCCTTTTCCCTCACACTTTCGCGTTTTTGATGCAATTTTCCTGCTTATTTCTGTGTGCTTATGCAGCGGCGATGGCAGCGTACAACAAACAGAGGTCAGTCGACCCACACAGAACCCAATATGGAATGCAACATTGACCTTTGCCCATGTAAAGGCAGACAGCTTGATGGATCGTTATATAGATATACAGCTGTGGGATCTGGTGCCACACACTGAATCTATATTCCTAGGGGAATGTAATATTGAGCTGCAACAGGCATTTCTTGATGACCAGGCCATCTGGTGCCGTCTGGAAGATCCCAAGGGATTGCGTGGCATAAGTATTAGTAAATCGCCAAGCGTTTCACCACGTGGCTCTATTGCAGCTGGTGCTGGTGCACCATGTGGCGATGTATCACGTTTGTTGCGACGTGATTATAATATGCAACGTTCCATATCGGATGATGTTGATTCGATTGGAGATGGTGCATCCTTGCTGCATCCGGATCATGCGTGGATAGCGGGCTCACGACGCGGCTCATCTCAGTCAGAGACTTTGGAGGTGGAGGTGTATCAGCTGGGCAAGGACTTCTCGCGCTCATTGCCGGGTTCGCGTCGTTCTAGTTTTCAGGATGCCGAACAGAAACGGCTTGAGGAAGATGCCATGGCAACGCCACCCACATCATATCTTGTGGGCAGGCGTCGCTCATCAGTGGCACGACGCGATCCGGATGAGATCTTGAAATCCTTGAAAGCTGTACGCGGCGAATTGGGTCGCACCATGAGCCTCGGTACCGAACAGCATAAACGCATGGGCTCACGACGTGAGTATCCGAACATACTTAAATTCTATCAAATGATATATATGCTAATATTTAAACTAACAACAGTTGCTATTTACTAACTAAACGCAGCTGCTTTTTATTTTTAATTATCAGAAATGCAACAACAAAAAACAAAATAGAAGCAAATAAAAAAGAAATATATATATATATATTAAAATAAAAAAATATATATGCATACTTGTCACCTTCTACTCTACTCTCACTGCCTATCTTTATTTCTATCCCTCTCTCTCTCTTTCTTTCTCTCTCTCTCTCTCTCTCTCTCTGTCTCTCTGTCTCTGTCTCTCTGTCTCACTTATCACTTGAAACTGCTTGAAACTGTATGTGTCTGGTATATGATTATACACCTACTACTACTATTACCACTACTATTACTACTACAATTACTACTACTATTACTACCACTACTACTGTCTCACAATCAATTAAGCTATAGCAACTATTTGTATAATTTAACTATATATACATATACTATCACAACTATAAATATACTATATGATCTATTGCATATGCCTCTACTTATTTTAAAACTGTCTATCTAATTTCTCTGCTCTCCTCTATCTTTCTCACTATTAGCCACAATATCGGTGTCGCATTATCAAAGCTTTGACACACCATACACTAGCTGGACAAACACAAAAAGATATGCCAATTAATAATCACACAATACTCAATTAAAATTAATCTTAAAAACAAATATAAATAATAACTAAAGCCATTATAAATAATATTCAAAAAGTCTAAAAATCCCACAACACCAGACACACATTTTATTTCTGTTTTACAAGACAAACTATATAAAATGCTCCTTAAATATTATTCTTTATTTACACCAAAAAAAGAATAAAAATACAACTAAATTACTTAACAACAAAAGACAACAAAAGATTAAGAAAAACAAAAACAGAATCACTTTGCACGGCAGATAATCAAATTAAAATTATTTTGCCAGAAACCACAAAACCAACGAAAAACCCTTTTTCGTTTAACTTTATAAAACACAATGCAAAAACCACACTGCAAATTGAGCTTGGCAGCAAAAATGTTTATGTAAATGCAAAATATTTCAAATATTTATAAAACAATAGAAACCAAAGAAAAAAAACAAATACATAAAATATATTAACTTAATTAATTGCATAAAGCAATGCAAAACAAAAACAAAAACCAAAACCAAAACATAAAAAATATAATGACACAAAAATACCACGAAACTCACCCACTGGTAAGAATGCAAAATTAACTTTTGCTTGCATTTTTAGTTTTCGAAAAAGTTATTTAAAAATTATTTTTTTTTATTTCTTTTTGCTTTTAGTTGTGAGTTTTCGGCTTGGGTTTGAGTTGTTTGTTTGCCTGCCTTGCTAGCTAGCTCGTTACAGCACATTCAACAGTAGGATTTAGGTCTAGGATTTTGGGGTATGGCATTTTCTAAAGGATTTTCTGGAATTTAACTCATACCCCAAAAATAATTCTAGAGCTGCATGCCACTTAATTAACACACACATTTTCACACACAATTTACTTATGCACGCCGCCTGAGCTTATGTACTCTTACATCGTTTTCTACTTCAGTTACTCACATTTATACACACACACACACACACACACACACACACACACACAGACACAGACACAGACAGAGTCATACATACTTGTTCAGTACTTTTTGGCTTTGGGTGTCTTATTAAGCTACATATATACTCACACACACAATCACAAATACATATATGTATATGTATACGTATATGATAATCCTGTATATCTCGCGTTAAGAAAAAGAAGAAAAAGTCAAGTCCCAGGATACACGAAAACTTTTGATGCCATCATTTGGTTGGGCTTATTTCAGCTTATTGCTGCTATTTGCACAGAGCAACAAAGCAGCCACAACAAATTTTATTTAAAATGCAAAGCCACACAAGAACACACATACATATATAAATATATATATATATATATATAAATATAAGTATATAGATATATATATATATATTTATATGTGTGCAAGTGCCACGCCTTATTACCTGTTGGCACTGACAACTCCTTGACGCCTGCCATAAACCCTTCAGCGCCACTGAAAAATAGCTCAACCTTGAAATTAAATTTTAAAAGCAAGCGACACGCAAAATATGAAAAAGGCGCATAAAATATAAGGAAAGAAAGTCAAAAAAAAACATAACTGAAAAAAGAAATAAATAAAAAGAAAATAAGTGAAACAGAAGAAAAGAAACGTAAGAAAAGCAGCACGCTAAGGTCTCTTCCTTATGATGAGCCACAAACAAGCCATTAAATATGGAAGTAAGCAGCATTGGGTTGAACTTTAGTCCCAATTCCGTTGCCATCTTCATCTTCAAATCGAGTTCTGTTTAAAATGACTTCTTTTACAGTTTATGGCACAGATATGTCCACAAATCGAAGGTCCTGTTTAGCAGTCCTTTTTTCATTGTTTGGGCATTGCTTTTCCTGTGTTCTTCATCTTTCAGTTTATCTCCCTCTCTCTCTCTCTCTTGCGCTTGCTGTATTAAGCTGCTTTATGCCGTTCTGCCGTATTTTATTTGGTCCTGCAACATGCACACAAATATTAAACATATATACACACACACACACACATACTAGACCGCTCGCTCGTTTATGTGACATTTATTTTATTTTTGGCTGAGAAAAATGTTTGAAACTTTTTTACCATAATCCTTTCTTTTTACCTCATACAGCAAATGTACACATCGTGTTGTGCGCTCAATTGATTGAATGATTGATTGACTGATTGTGTCAGCCGATAATATACAGCATCCGGTGTTTCTCTCTCTCTCTCTTTTCAATGTGTATTTACGTCACTTGCTCTTATATTTGACTCATTCAAAATTTATTATTATATCTGTACTTTTTGTGTATATCTGACAGGAAAGTTATAATGAAGCATGCCTCCGAAATAATTACGCATATCATATATATATAGCATACCCAAAATATAAATAACACAAACAAACATGTGTTTGTTCATGTATATTTATATTTATTTTATTCTGTATATAATAATGTGTGAGAACAAAAATTTTTATATACTTCTGACATTGCATTTTTAGACATTTGGAAGAAATAGACATACTACGGTTACAGCTGCAAAAAAAAAAATAAAATAAATAAAAAAATATATACATATATTTATCGCAAAAGAGATAAAACAGAAATATTAAGCTTCTACTTACCGGCAAGGTACAATATGAATATATTAAAAACTATTACACAATGATTGCACACAAACAAACCAAGTATAATATTTGCCAAAATAACAGATAGCCGAGCTATCATAAAACCAACACTTACTGATTTTCCTCTGAAAATAAATTCAATCAAGTATAAAAGAATTAAAAGTAAATCAAGAGTTTCTGATATATGTCAGTGTGTGTGTATAATCGAAACCTATGTTATCCTATGACTATCCACTAATTAATAATCAGACATTTACACTCTCATAAAACAATGATGGATTACGTATTATAGACAAGAACCTCCTTACAATTCGCTCACACCTTAGTATTGACTTGAACCCTTTTCTTATTGGATTCGTTTTTGGTACTCGCTTAGCTTTGAACCAAAATACGAATACAATTGCTCGTTAATAAACAAAATTGAATATCGATTCACTCGTTGATATTATTGAGCAAAAAAAGAGTGCAACAGAAAACGGAAAATGAATCGCTAGAAAGAATAATCTTTTAAGTTTCATATCTACAATCTTAATATATTTTTAAAACAAGTAACAGCTTGTATAAGATCGAAAAGAAATGAAAAAGTTTTTTTGCTTGTATTGTACATTTAAGTAAGTAAAGTACAGGGTGGCCCATCTAGCGTTTGCTTTTTGAACTATCGATAATTTTGACTTTGACATTTCGAATGTCATTGTCAATGTGTCAGATATTTAGTAGAAGGTTTGCGGTTTACGAAATGGTTAAAAAGAAAATTTTGAAAAATATATATTCGTTGTTTTTTATAGCGATTTTAAAACGCAAATCTTTCGTGGACCACCATATATATACAGAACACGTTTATACAGACGGACAAAATATACTAAATTCTTTAAATATATATATTTATATGTATACGATAGTTATGTTAGCATCTTACCTTAAGCTCGTTGGAACGATGCCAGCCAGAAGCGATGCTCCCAATGCAAGACAGCTTGTGCATAGTGAAACAAATATTGTCATAGCCAAGAGTATGATCACATTAACTCTTAAAAAATTAACTATTAAACCTGAAACGACTGCGGTCGAACAGAAAATAAATAGCATAATCTTCAGACGTATGTAGATCAAAAATACGGTTAGTATAATACAACAAGCAAAGAAAAATGCGCCCAATACTATGCCTTCAATATAACCCTCAAGATTTTCTGGACACTCTGCATAGTGTATGGTGGTATTTTCCACTTTATCTCTATCACAGTGCACCATTTCACAAAATAATTTTTCATCTTCAGTCATATACTGACGCAGTTTAACAAACCATAAGCCCATTCCACTACCACTAATGGATGATAAAGAAAAAGGAAATTATTAATTATTTATTATAGTATATAGTATAGTACTCACACAAAGAAGAATCCACTCAAAACAAAAGTACTCATTATAAAGTTGAGTACATAGGGAGGTTTAAACAATGGCACCGTATCATACCACAATCGTTTAAGAAACCATTTATGATGAACAGTATTAGTCTCCGACTGTACCTGACTTACACCAGTTATACCCAAACTTGGCAGATCCTGTTTACGATTGGACAAACATATGTGATTGAGTATGTCATATGCCTTCTGATTCTCGCCAATAGCTATTAAAAACTTGACTGACTCCGGTAGATGGCGCATTAAAAAAAAAGCAGGTACGCCAATAGCCGTGTATGTCAATAAAAGTAGACGCCAAACACGTACATGAAATTTACCCATACTCCATGCAATGCGATATAACGGGCTTAGCATGTGCGCGAACACTGAAGTATTTTAAATCAATATCAATATGAAAATATTATTAAATATTAAAACTTCAAATGATAATACGTCATACTCACATGGCACCAAAAGAGCACCTGCTGCAAAACCAAAGCTGCAATAGTTCACAACACGTGATCTCATTTTGAGTTTGGTAAATTCCGATATATAGGTTAGATTATTTACAGATGCACCAGAAATACTAAAAAGTAAAAAGGATTTCGTCTTTTAAGAGTCTTAATTAGGTTTTAGCCGTACCCACAACATGCCATTCACAAGTCTCCAGAATATAAGCCAATATAGATTTGGTACCATAATTGATAAAAGCGATGATATCATTGCAAATCCCATCGAATACAATATCATTTTACGTCGTCCCACAATATCAGTCTTGTATCCCGAATAATGTGCTGCAATAATTAAACCTACAAATCCAGCAACAGGTAACCAAGTCAGCAATTTTCTATGCTCCTCAAATTCACAGCCCACGGGTACCAAAATCATACCAACGCCCATTATTTCGCTTAAAACATAGGCTCCTGTTACACAGCAGGACAATATCATAGTTGCCTGACTACGTCCAAAACCTTTTGGCAAGCGAGAGCAACAGCAATAAAAAGTTATCTGAATTAATAATGAAATGCTACGAATTAAACAAATTCTTACCAATAATATCCAAAACTTGTTCAATATCAGCTACAGACATAATTAAAATTAAGAAAATAACAAAAGTATGTATAAACTAAAATAAGAAAATAAGAAAGGGACTAAAATATTTAATATTTAAAATGCATTTAAATAGATTTTTATGATATTTATTGAAAGTTAATACAATGACAAATAGATTTATTTGGGATTTTTTCGTCTATGTGCTTCACGTGGTACACGTAACAGAATCACACAGGATGCTAAATAATTAATAAATATTTTAAAAAATTATTACTAAATTTATTATTATTTATTTGCAATATATCACTACTTACTTATCATAGCTGCAACAAAAACGTTAAATGTTACTAAACAATTCCTATTTAATGTATACCCAACAAATACATTTGCAACAAAAACTCCAATACGTCCAGACATTATGGAAAGTGCAACCGCTTTGTTTCTATAAGATCTCATAATAATTATAATGCCAACAAAAATTTGTGCATATCTCATAGATATTTATATGTATATACATAGAACAACTTACCGCAGATGTGTCGGTATTATGTCAATCGTTATGGATATACCCAATCGTAGACTACAATATGGCGGTACAGCAAAAAACACAAAGGAAACAACAATTAATTTTCCAATATGCCAAAAATTAAGTAAAAAACCAGCAGAGGCTGACACTGCTGAGAGTATCATCATAACTATTTTACGATCCATGCAAAGTAGTAGAAAGGTCACTGATATGAATGTTGCCAGACAACAACAACCATTAATCATGGAAAAAATTAACGAATCCATTTGCAATACGCACTGAAAAAAGAAAGTTAAATCTACACATATAGTATATATTTATATAGGTAGTCGATAAACAAACCCTATTGTTATGTTTTGCTTTAATGCGTGCTGCAGGCTCTACAATCTTGCATAATATTCTATCATCATTGCTTTTTTCAGCTATTTTGAGTACATAAGACAACCATACAGATAAACCAAATCCTCTAAAATATTAAGAAATTAAGGTTAAATATACTCTATGTAATATATATTTAATATTTTTACTTAAATGTGCTTATTGTAATATAAGACAGACCGATTATAGATCAGTTTTATATATATATATAGATATTTTTTAAGGTTTCTTTAAAACTCTTAAGATAAGTGAATAAAGACATATTTCCATAATATTCAGATAAAATTGTTACGTACGTGCCATAAAGTAGAAACAATAATGCTAATATTAAGATCATCGGACGCAAATATACTCCTTTAAATAATGGCTTTGTATCATGCCATATGCTATATATTATACTGTGGAAATTGTTAAAGAGAATATATACTATTATTTTGATTTGGAATAATTCATTTGATTTCACTCACTTTCTTTTGGTGTCTAAAGAATCATTATTTTCCTTTGGCATTGCTAAAGAAGCGATTCCTATATCTTGCAGAGATGCACCTTTGCCCTTATTCATCCGATAAATTTTCTGTAGGGCTGCCATAGCCTCATCATGCTTATAGACAGATAGCAAGTACTTTATACTCTCTGGCATATTAAAGACAATTAACCAGGACACTATGCCTGGCAATAAATTTGTAAGCAGTTGTAAACGCCAAGTAGTAAATTTATAATCTCCGATGATTGTAGCATTTATATTCAGTGGCAGAAGTAACATAGCCATTGCTTTAATAAAGACATATCAAGGTATATATATTAAATACCTTTATATAACATAAAACTAACCTGGTACATAAATCATGGTAAAACCAGCGGAATACGCAACAAAATTGATTACCTTTGCTCTCTGTGAGATCTTTGTTAATTCACTCATATATGTTAGCAGTGTGGTACCAGGACCAGTAACACTATTACATGCATGAAAATACCGTTATTATTATATTTAATAAGAAATATAAATACTGTACACTTACAAACAACCAACAAGGAATCGAAACACAAGAAAAGACCAATATTCCGGCATTAAAGATGCCAAACATGAGCAGCACATGCACAAACCCATTGTTATGAGCATTAGTTTACGCCTTCCAATTTTATCCGATTGATATCCCATAAAATGACTTGACAGGACCTGCGCTGCAAACATAGCACTCATTAGCCAGGACATCTTCTGTGCACTCATTTTAAAATCACAGCTAGCTTCTGTTAGCACTAAAGCAGGTCCTAGTTGCTCACCGATTACATACATCTGCGCCATAAAACAACCAAAAAATAGAGTAACCTGTGAGCGCCCAAAACCTAAAAAAGGACAAGGACAATAAATGTATATCAAAAATGTAACTAACTGTAAAATAGTAAGAGTATTTGCTTACCTAATATTTCCAACACATCATCAATTTCAGCCATGATAAATACCTATAAAAAATTTATATAAATCTATAAATATATATTAGATATTATAAATATTATATATG
>JBAMBS010002423.1:0-13283 GCA_037044455.1 Zygothrica quintamaculata | reverse complement strand
GTTATTGCACAAAATGACGTGGATGATGTCCGTGAAGTGTTACATTATTATCGTCAATTTGAGGATCCTATTACTCAATTTAGGGATAATCAGCGTAAACTTGCCGAACAAATGCATGAAGCTGAACGAATTGAACAGGCTAAAACAAAGCCTATGGTTAAAAAATGGTCACGCAGCATTCTTGGGCGTTAAATGCTAGACACCAACTGTTAACATTAATCATTTTACATATACCTTACACTTATACACTCACCACACACACACACACACACAGTGCACAGAAATGCCATAGTCTTTATTTATATAGTAGTCCTATACAGTTTTATATCAAAGAAGGAATGCAAAAGTATCTATGCAAAAAATTATCGGAATTCCTACATTATATTACACGTAGAAACATTCAAATTCCAAAGTAATATTGTGGTTTTGTCAGAATTTTAAAAGATAATTTCCAATCTGCTCATTTCATTTCTCATTTTTATATCACAAGAGTAAAAGTAAAAGGAAAGAAAAGAAAAAAAAAGTAAATAAAAAATAATGCAGCTTTTTCTTATAAAGTTTTAACACATTAAACTGCCCTTTTTTTTAATTTTAATTATTTGATATTTTTCAGCATTTTTACTATCGTAATTAAAAGTTTATTATTGCAAATCATGCTTCAGCTCAGAGCAGATCCAACTGCAATGGATGCTCAACATATATTTCAGAATTCATATTCCACTTCCTTAGGAAAGAGACAGAAGGTATAAAGAGAAAGAGATGGAGACTCAGAAGCACGCTTACGACAAGATTAGGAAACATAAAATCAACAAAATTTTATTTCTTTAAATCAAATTATCTTTTTTTATTGCATATTTTAATACATATTTTTGTTATATAATTTTATAAATATTTTTAGTTATAAATATATATGTGCGTATATTAAACAATCTGGAATGTGTCCGATTGTTAAGGAATACAAAGAGGAATATACTTTTGCACTTAATAGTTGAAAATATTTATAAAAAATATTAAGAAAGCTTTGGCCAGTATTGTCAGCTGCTATATAAAAATATATATATCATCATCACCATGCGTATAGTTATAGTAGTTATATATAGTTATAGTAAATGCTAAGTTATGATAATAGTATCATCGCATGTCAATTGTTGCTTCTGTGTCTTATTGGTTTCACTGGCAATAGGAACACGTGAAACATAAATGCCAAATTTCATTTTTCCGCTCTGCATGCGAGCAATGGTTGTGAGTGTCTCTGGGGAACGATGACCGGTGCGTTGATTGATACAGATCATATCACAGCGTTGACATGGACCATCTACTTGGAAGTCTGTATTTCCAATGCGTAGTTTTGTATATAATAGCTCTTCGAACGGTATACCAGTATCAGTTATAATATTGGCACGAAAACGATCAACTGTCTCATCCAAAGGCTCCTCAAATTCCAATGAACGCACTGAAGCGCGATTTAGGAATAGGAATTGTCCTTGATTCACAAGACTTAGCTGCTGCTGTTGACCACCTGGTGCAAGACGTTGTGCTGATTGCCTCAATAGACGCAAACCCTGTAGGCCCAGTTGTTCGCTTAACCATGTGGCTACCTCATCACCGCAATCAAACCCTTCTATGGGCTGACGACAAACTTTGCTACGGCAACGATCAGAATTGGCAGCTTGAACGTCAAGTGATAATGGTACGGATATAAAGGATGTTGTGTCGATGTCATTAAAATGTAATTGCAATTGATCACCAACAATTTGTGGCTTTATTAAGCAGAGATCGGTGCAACGTTTTTGGGTTAAAGCCATGCCATTTATATCAACAACCATCCATTCACGATCATATTGCAATCCTTGTTCCGTTAATGGCCAACTTTGTTTGGAATCAAGTATCTTAAAGGCGGCACAAGATTTAATCGGAAAAATTGCCAATTGTAGCAGACGCGGACGTAAACGTTGTGCACGTTGTTGCAGCGCTTTGGGCAATTGCTCTGCCTGTTCTTCAATGAAGTTAAAACGTTGTTGGGGCTTAGCGTTCAGATAGCTTACTTTAAGCATCTCTAGGAATCGGTTTATATCTTGTATGCGTGTCATATAACCAAAGGAGACACGCACCGCGCCCGTCGGTTGTCCATCCAAGAGATCATAGTAATCACCGCATACGCGTCCAGCACGTTTATAAATGGCATCCATGGTCTGCTCATTCAGCTGCAAGTGGCGTTGGCAGGCGCCAATATTGCAAAAGCATCCAGTACGGAGTAGTATACGATGAAGAGCTGCAACACAGGCGACCTCACCGAAGCCCACATATCCACCTGTATCAGTGCGCACATTAAATGCTACAATACCACCCTGCTTGGTACGATCAGTATATCCAACATGATTGTATAGCGTTATCAATGGTGCCCCATTGGCATATTTTAGACCTAATAACTCTTGCTCACAATACTGAGCCAGACCATGCACATGCCTTGATATGCGTTCCATGCTTTGACCTGGTATCAACTGTTTCAGTGTGCGGAAACCTTGCAAGAGCTCTACAATGGATAGAAACGGTAGCGTGCCGTCCTCGAAACGTTCATGGAATGCATCACGAAACTGATGATCCATGGCATGTGCATAGGCATAGTTGATGCTCCCACCGCCATAAAAACGTTTACGCAACGCATTCGCACCGCGTCGACTAACCAGCAATGCACCAACACCAGTGGGATAACCAAATATCTTATAGAAACTGATGCAAACATAATCTGGTTGATGGCGTTGCAAATCTAATGGACTGCTAGCCGCAAATGATGCAGCATCCAGGCAAACATAATAATTTTTCTGATCTCCATTCACTTCACTTGTTGATGTTGGTACTGTTGTTCCTTCATCATGATGCCAGATACATTTGCCTGGCTGTTTTAAGCCATATTTTTGCATATTCTCAATAGCTTCCAATGGTAATTTGTAGCCACTAAAATTACATTGAGCCGAGTATGCAATCAATGAATTGGAATTAGTTGATACTGAATCTATAGGCGTTGCTGTATGCAGTTCATTGGATACAATCTCCTCTGATGTGAGCATATAAATGCGTTTGGCTTTAACCAATTGACGCATGCCCAGGACGGATGTATGATTCTCTTGGCAGTAATGAAAGTCACCATCATTTCCAAAATCAAAGTGTTCCGCAACAAGACGCAATGCAGCACTTGCATTTGCCGTAAATACGACATAATAATCGTTGGCATTTGTATTAAAAAATTCTAAAATTCTATGAAAAAATAATGTTAAAATTATAACTTAAAGCTTATTTATTTATATTTAAATTTCTGTTTATGTACTCACTTGTATCGCACCTGATCTACATAGTCACCGGTGACGCGACAAGTGTGTGGATTGCAAATAACATCGCGTTGTAGCTGTTGCGCTGCGGCCAATACTTGACTTTCGGCAAAAAGTGTTGTACCCGCATGATCGAGGTAGGTGCTATCTGATTGACCGAGTGATAATTGTTAAGTAAATGCAATCAGTAAAAAAAAAAACATATTTACCAGCAAGCCTTGTAAACTCCTTATCAATAATTTCTTGTTCCGCTACACTAAATTCTGGAGTGTATTTGCTCATTATTATGTTTTTACAATGAATATAAACTAGAATAATAAATTAGAAACCGGTAATTAGGTTTTTTTTATTTAAACATCAAATGTTTATAACTCTTATATTTGTTTATACCGTTTTCCTTTTTTTAAAAGTAGTTTATATATATATTATAAAATTCCGCGAATCAATCGACGTGATAGTGTTAATTACAGGTAATTATACAGAAATCGTTTTGTAACTACTTATCGTGCGTTATTGTTTTCGCGTTTGAAGAATGTGTGGAGATCGTTCGTAAAGTAAGTGCTGGAAAACACATAAATATACGGAGAATTGCAGCACACATATGTTGCGTTATCGAATATTTTTTGTACTTGATGCATGCATTTTGTATTTTTCAACTATTAACACCTTTGTCGCTGTTGATAGTTGGAAGTAGATACAGAAATATCACTATACCGTCTAGTAGGAAAATTGCAGTCAATTTCTTTCTCTAGTCAGTAATTTTTTTTTACTTATATTAATTAAAAAGTATCTTATTTTTAAATTCTTAAATTTTTCTGTGTTATTTGTATGGTCTGGAAACCAATAAAAAAGTTTAACATGCATTAAAAAAGAATGGGCGCAAATATCGATTGCAAACAGCTGGCTTCGATATATTTAATCGATTTTTTGTTTGCGTTTTGTGTGTATTTTATTTAATATTTGCAAACGTTTAAGTATTCGCTTTGTTAACATGCCTAAGGCAAAATCGTCACGTTATGGTCGTAGTCGCAGTCGTAGTCGTGGAAGAAAGACCGCACAAGCTTATAGTCCAGATAACAAGGATAAACGCAGCCGAGACAGGCGTAGAGACACACCTGATCGGGATCGTGAAAGGAATAGGGATAAGGAAAGGGAAAGGGAACGGGAACGAGAACGAGGAAGAGATAGACGGGATTTCAAACATCCGGAGCAGGATAAGAGAAACAGGCACCGAAGTAGCAGCCGGAATAGACGGCATAAGGAAACAGAACACTCACGACGTAAAGAGCATAGAAAACGCTCACCTTCATCCTCATCTTCTGGATCATCAACGTCATCATCATCATCAACAGCATCCACACAAAAAGGACGCAGTGCAGGAGGAACAACAATAAACAAACGCAGTCCAGAAATGACCTCAATAAAGCTGCTGCAATCGCTAGAAGAGCGTCGTTTGCGTGAACAACAGGAACGTCAGCGGGTAAAGGAGGAGCTAAAGGCTAAGGAGACACCGGAAGAAAAGCGTGCACGACGCCTGCGCGAAAAACAAGCTAAGGAAAACCGCAGAAGAGAACGCATGGGATGGGACAACGAATATCAGACCTATTCCAATGAAGATAATCCTTTCGGTGATTCCAATTTGACATCTATATTTCACTGGGGTAAGAAACTTGAAGTTGAGGGACTTGCCAATTTATCAACAAAAACGGTTGAGGTGCTATCACTACAAAAGCAACTGGAGAATCGTCGTGAACTAGAGAAGGTGAAGAAACGACGTCAGGAACGTGAACTTGAGCGTCAAGCGCGTGAGGATGATGTAATGCAATTGCAGCGAGCTAAAGAAGCTGTACAATTTCGTGAGTGGCAGCGTCAGGAAGATCAATTTCACTTGGAGCAGGCACGTCTGCGCAGCGAGATACGCATACGCGACGGCCGCGCCAAACCCATTGATTTATTGGCACAGTATGTTGCCGCTGGTAACTCTGAGACCGCTTTAGAAGAAGCGCTGGAGATGCAAATGCATGAACCATATATGCTGCTGCAAGGACTACAAATGGACGAACTAGAAGACTTACTGGTTGATATTAAAGTCTATGAAGAGCTAGAGCAGGGTAAGCATATAGATTTCTGGAACGATATGATCACCATTGTAGAGGATGAGTTACAAAAGCTAATAAAGAAGCAACTAACAGAAGCGAATGCTTTGAATCAACGACGCGATGGTATACATCAAAGCGTTGTCAAGGATGTAGCAGATATATTTCGTGGAAAGAGTGCCAAACAGCTTGAGGAGATGCGTACACGCATCGAGGCAAAAATAAGCGGACGCACCGACGGCGTTGATATCAGCTACTGGGAAAGTTTATTATCCCAACTAAAGGCACATATGGCACGTGCACGTTTGCGTGATCGCCATCAGATGCTTCTACGCGAGAAGCTGGAAATGCTGAAACACGACAGTGAAGCAGTTACATCTGATTCGCCATTAAGTGTTAAGCAGGAAGTTGAGGAAGAAGAGCCGGTAAATGAATCACAGCAAGAAGCATCGGCAGAACAGGATGAGAATGATTCTGATAGTCCGTTTAAAGAGCTACAAATGGCTGTGCGTATGTACCAGATTGGTAATTACAGTCCCACCTATATGCCAGAGAATGACTTTAGCGGTCGTCGCATGACTGCTGCCGATGAGGACAGTATTGACGGTGGTCTATATAGTGAAAGCGACGACGAGCAGAGAGTTCAGCGTCAGCGACTATTGTTTATACATCCAGAACGTATGGACACCACTGAGCTAACCTCACAGGAGGAACGTATGCGCAACGAGGCACGTAAAGGCATGCTGGGCGATGAAGCTGAATTCAGTGTCGAAACAGCACTTGATGCAGTGCCTCAATTGTCTACTGATAAATATAGGCCACGTAAGCCAAGGTATTTTAATCGTGTACACACTGGTTTCGAATGGAACAAATATAATCAGACGCATTATGATATGGATAATCCACCGCCAAAGATTGTACAAGGATATAAATTTAATATCTTTTATCCAGATCTTATGGATAAGGGTCAAACACCACAATACTTTCTTACTCCATGTACCGATAACCCGGACTTTGCTGTATTACGTTTTCATACAGGACCACCATACGAGGACATCGCTTTCAAAATAGTCAATCGTGAATGGGAATTTAGTTATAAAAGAGGTTTTCGCTGCCAATTTCATAATAACATCTTTCAGTTATGGTTTCACTTTAAACGTTATCGCTATAGACGGTAATGTCCAAGTGATACTTGTACGTTGTTTTTTTACAATTCCCATGTCCCATTTTATAATAAAATACGAGATGTTCTTAGAGTCTTCCGTCTTTTTCCTATAATTACATAATGCTGCAGTCCTTGATTGGTGCTGCAACCACTTGCTCCAAGTTTTCACCACGTTCCGCACGCTTTACCTGATCCAGCACACTTTGATGCTGTGGAAACGCCAGACTAGATAATTTGGAATGCACCAACTGATCATCTATAGTCACCTCGAATGCACCCCGTCTGCCTTGGCGACAGGAAACCGTTATGTCCGGTGCAGCGTCCAATAAAAATTGGCGCAACAATTGACATTGCATTGAAAAGTTGCATTTACCACTTTAAGAGAATTTAAATACAAATTATTAATCCAAACTTTGTTAACAGTTCTCATAGGCTTACCAGTATTCTACGTCCACATTTACCATTGCTTAAATGTAAACAAATCTTATTAGGGGTATTCTTTGGTTTACAAAGTATGAACGCCATCTACTTTCGATATATATGCTAATGTTGATATAAAACCAAAAATTAACTAATCGATGTATTTTATAATATAGCTTATAAGCAGAACATTTTCAAACAGTGGTTGCATGTTGCAAGCATAACATACGAAAGTTTGCACATAATTAAAATATAATGCACTCAATGTGAAATTTAAAACTGCTACTACTTTTCATAACATATATATCGAATGTTAATATCGATACATTATTTAGGCGCGGCAAGTAATAATTATTTTTATCGTAATGCATAGCATTTTCAAATTTTAAACTAACAATGAAAATAATCTCATGTGAAATTATGGATATGGATAATTATGAATAAAAATAGAATCTTAAATTATTAAAGCAAATTATTATCAAATTATTATTTTTGCGTATCCCTCAAAAAACAGACAGACACACAGACAGAGATCGACTCGGCTATTTCTACCTTTACATACTTTTTGTGTTTGCTTCCATACATAGTGTTAGTAGTTCGTCGTCCAGCTTAGTTGTCGGAATCTGACATGAAATGATCGCCAGTCATTTAAAAATTTGTCAGCAAACAAAAAATTCCTTTTAAAACACATTACATACACAATAGTTTTTTTTTACAGTAAATTTACGAATTGCTTAATTATCTATACATTTAAATTAAGTCATTAATTTAGAACGGATGTGACGCAGGGAACCGGTTATGATGTGGTTTCTAAAAGTTGTCTTAAAGCAATTCATTAAAGTTTATTAATTAACTAATTGTATTCCTTTAAAAATAACTTTTGTCGTTTATTATTTAGTTTTATATAATATTAATCTTATAAGACCTTCTAATTGTTTTTATATATTAATTTTGCTTTTAATATTGTTGATCAATTTTAATCATTAATTAATCTCTGTAATTCCCCAAATTTTCATATGTTTATAATAAACACTTTAAAATTTGATTACATTTAATATTTTAAAACCGAAATATATTATTTATATTTATATGTATGTATAGTTTACATAATAAAAAGTTTAATTAATCTGCTGCTGATTAATTCAAATCTTTTCAATTAATTGCGAATTGCTCAACATATAATATACACTAAAATTATTTATAAGATTAAATATATAATCAAATATAAGATTCTATATAAGATTGAATTCTCCATAAAGGATTGATAGGCTAGTAAGATTGCTTATGTACTCTAGAGTGTATAGAATAAAAAAAAATGTGGTAACTCTGTTTATCAGAGACTTTAGGAGCTTAAGCAACAAATGTTGGCAAAGGGGACTCTCGCAGTCGTCTACACCCGACTAAAGCAGTTCTTACTTGTTTTATACTTGTGCTGATTATAACAACTTTTGCCAAACTATCAGCTTTCAATTTTACTAACAAAAAGAAAAAATATATATATATATATTAACTAAATGTAGCGTCTAAACTTATGCCAAGTATTGGAATAGGCTCTGCTAGGCTCTTTCCAAATCTTGGACCACATGTTGCTATAGTATGAAGTAAATTTTTAAATACATTTTTAAATTATCAGAATTTATCATAATAAAAATTTACTTTCATAAATAATTTTATTTTATATTTAATGTTTTTATAATATTATAAAAATATAAAATAACTATTTTAAAATATTTATTTTGATTTGTACATTATTAAAAAATATTATTTTTAATTTTTTATTTTAATAACAGGTTTCTTTTATTTAACATTAAAATAATATTTTTTAAATTATTAATTGTTTGTTTTTTATTTTGTATTTGTTTTTAATTCTTTAAGTTTGTATCTAATAAGTTCGGAAATGCTTGCGTAGGTAAAAAAAAAACCTGTTTAAACGAATAAATATGATTCAATATTTTTGTGTTAAACATTTAAACTTAAACGTGATACTCATCCGAATTGAAATAGAACGTTGAATTGGGACTTCCCGCTATGGATTGTTGTATGCATAAAACCGATGAATACCCTGCAGTTGGTTAAGAATATCTTTTGCGTGTATGTTACTTATGGGCTAGTGCTAGTTTAAGGACAATTTTAAGTACTAAAACTACATTTCCTATTTAGTTGAAATGTTAATATATATTTTTATATATATATTTTTTTATCATTGATGTGTTAGGGATATTAAAAGTCTAGTTGATAGTCTCTCAAAAAAGTCATCTGGTATAATTGAAGGGTGTGTTTTTTATTTTTTTATATTTAAAAAAAAAAACATACAACATATATATATATAAAAAAAATCAAGATTAAAACCTGATCGTGTGTATATATTTCATTTGTTTCTCCCCAAAGTTTTGTGCCGGTTGCCTTCGCTTGGGTATAACATCTTTGTGTATAAATTCGCTGGTTGTTCGTTATGATAAGAGTAGGCCACGACTGTGCATACACAAAGATTGGCTAGCAGTAATCATCCGGTGTCAGAGCAGATCACATACATAAACAATGTACCGTTTAGTGACAAAGCTACTGTTGCTGCTGATTGCTGTTGCCGTACAGGGCGGTAGCGAATGTCCTCGTATAAAAACAAAGAGTCAATGGGGCGGTAAACCGGCTAAGGGACTCGACTATCAAGTGAAACCAATACGTTATGTGGTTATACATCATACAGTGACTGGTGAAATGTTCATCGATTGTGTTCAGTGTGCCGAAGCTATACAGGATGCTCAGAGCTGTCGTCGGCGTGGGACTCAAGTACTATGACTAATAAGGGCTATGGGCTAGCATCGGATGCGAAACCTATATCCGCTTATCACTTTGTATACCCTCTACTTTTAGCATATGTCAGGGGGAGGGCGCGGGGCAGGAGTATAACAAATCAATTGATAAGAAAATTTTAATATTCACTAATCATTTGGTTATTTTGCATAGTTTCCTTATAGGTAATGATGGCATTGTCTATGAGGGCAACGGCTGGGGTGTACGCGGTGCACACACATACGGTTACAATGCCAATGGTACGGGTATTGCATTTATTGGAAATTTTAGAGGTAATTTGTGTATTTTTTGCTGCATCTGTTTAAATGTTTTTTTGCATGTGATTTGTTTTGTGAATTATTTGTAGATAAATTGCCTTCGGCTGCTGCGCTGATTGCATGCAAGAAGCTTTTAGAGTGTGGCGTCCACAAGGGCGAATTAAGTGAAGATTATTCACTCGTTGGCGGCTTGCAGGTTATAGATACACAGAGCCCTGGCTTAACGCTTTATAACGAGATACAGGACTGGAACCATTGGTTATCGAACCCATAATCGCCTTTATTCAAATATACAAATATTCTGCACTACAAGATCCTAAAAAGTGCGTTTATTTTACTTAAGTTTACATTGACCATTTCAAATTTTGAGCGCCATCTAGCCGAACGAGCAGTGATATCATAAGTAGCGGTCTCTAGCGTAAAAAAAACATACTAATTTTATTTAAGCACTGACACTATCATTCCAAACATTAAGCGATAACGATAAAAGGTTTTGGTTACAACTTTGCTGTCGTTCCTACTTAATGTATGAATTTTATAAATTAAAAATTTAAAAATTAAATTGATATATTAATAATTTTATTTTCTTTATATATATATGTATATATATTAGCGTATATAGTGTAAGTAAGTTTTAATTGTGTTGTATGAGTTCAACTTTATTTTTATAGCAAATGTAATTTAAATTATTACCGCCAACAACTTAAGTACTTTCGATATTTTCGATAGGCGATCGCAAATTTTCTCGATACAGTTTCTCTTGTGCTAAAAATTTCTCATTCATCGAAGAGAGCAACATGTTGCTTAGTTATTGTATCGCATTTGAAACGATCGGACGTCATTCATTGTATTAACGTCGGCCGGCGCCAGTTTTGACATTTGTTTTTGTTTTTACTTTGTTTTGATTCTCGCGTTGTGCTTACGTTTCTCTGCATTCGTTCATTGCATATTGTGCTTTTTGTTTGTTTTTGTTTGTGTTTAAAAAACGTTTAAGCGCCGTTACTGCAATCCATTTATCTATCTATTGATACAAAATGTAAATGAATTTTATAGTTAGTTAACAGATAAAACCTATACACAAAATGTAACTGAAAACCACAGCAATATATATATAATTTGTTTATATAATTAAAATAGTTTTATATACAAGTGAAAGCGTGTGAAAAGTATTCAACATTACCAGTTGCGGGCTGAAAGCCAAAGTCAAACTCTTGGCTAAATTTCTTTAATATACAAATTCAATCTGTCTCTCTACTGTCTTTTTGTGCACGCACTGTGTATTAGTGTATTTCTGTGCGCGAGTGTGTGTGTGTGTGTGTGTGTGTGTGTTGTGTAAATTACAAAAGCAGAGGGAGGGGCACATAAACTTTAAAGCCCCTCCATATCCTATCTTGTGGCCAGCCAAAACTTCCGGTCAAATTCGTTTCGGCCCTAACGATATGAAACCGCAACTGTTGCGTCTGCTTAACTATTGAATCAACTACAAATCAGTCAAATCTCCCTCGAGAAAGGTAAGTTGATTGGTTCAGCCTTGATATATGATATTAATGAAAGCAATTCAATATTAAAAAAAAAATAAAAAAAATAAAAAATATAAGCAACAGCCGTGAGAAGGTTAACATTTTATTTTTATTTCATATTCAATAGTATAAATTTTATTTAAATAAAAATATAAATATTTATTAACATTTAATAATCAAGTAAGTTACAGCTAAGTTAGTTAGTACTTATCTTTCTTGGCCTTTGCCTATGTATAGGCCACATCTATGACCTGATGGTAGTTCTTATTGGATTCCTTTCTTTTTTTACCAATTGGATGGATCTTATATGCTGGTTGGCTGTAGCTTAGAATTTTGTTAAAGAATGTATACTTATGGCTTATTGATCTGTGGATTTTAGCTGTTTCTATTCTATGATCACACACCATATCATAATTCACACATTTATATACATGATATACATATGCGTATACATATATATATATGTAGGTATATATATATATATATCACATATATAGGTATAACATGCGTTTCATGGTCTCTTGCCGTTTTCGTAATGATTTTTTGGGCAATTTTTTCTTATTTTTGGTTGTTTTTTTTTTTCATTTTGTTGATTTTTTCATTTTGGCAAATTGTTGTAATGATGTTTGTTGCTGTTGCTGTTGCTGCTGCTGTTGCTTATGTTGCTGAAGTTGCTGCGGCTTCTTCGGCTTCTTTGGGATCTGCTTTGGGGTTTCGGGGTCATCAACTCTTAACGACTCCGTCAACAGTCACAATTGTTGCCTGCCAAAAACAAAAAGTTGTGTGCCAATGTTGCTGTTGTTGTTGTTATTGTTGTTCTTGTTGTTGTTGTGTAGTAACATGTATGACATCCGATCTGTAGATATAGGTACACAGACTATAAATAAAAAAAAACAAATTGTTAAGACAACAAAAAAAGACATTTTCAATGTTGTTGTTGTTGTTGCATTGCACTGTATAAGTTGTAATTATTTATTAGAAATTATATAAATAATTTGTTAAATTTATAAAAAAGTTTTAGTTTTGGTTTATAAAAAATAGAAATTGAAAGAAAGATTACTAAATAAATTAAATTCAATCGAAATTAAATTAAATTTCACAACGTTATCTTTCAGTTAATCTACTAGTTAAGCACATGCATATAACTAATTGTTCTCTATATGTTTTGATATAACTGAACAATCTGTTGAGATTTCTATTTAGTAGTTGCATTGATCAAGTGAAATTTTTTAGTATATACCATTTGCATAATCGGGTTGGTATCGGTGTCGAGACAACGCCTCACACATAACCTTAATTTGAGGCATTTACCAGCTACGCAGACGCACTAAAAAACTCATTCCCCATGTCACCTCTCATGCCACATGCGTGTCTCCAATATCTGTCTACAACATCGTTTTCATATTGCGTGTAATTTGTTGTCCCCAATTGCATAAAATATACGCTGTTGTTGTTGGTTGTTGTTGGTTGTTGCTACATCGATTTTCACCTGCCACAGGGGTCTGCCTGACTGCTAGTATATATATATATATATATATGTTGCCACTGGGTCCGGTGGGTAATCGATGAGGTTTTTGGTTTTTAGTGTGAAACTGCCGTTAAATGCTGCCGCACCAAAAGATTGTTAATTATTCTCTTGCGGCTCTTTGCGGCCATCTCAGGTGTGCCAAAACTTAATGATGAGCTAC
>JBAMBS010002421.1:0-13500 GCA_037044455.1 Zygothrica quintamaculata | reverse complement strand
CACTTGTGGAATTAATGGGCACAATGCTGCGTCTTGTAGAACTTGAATTGGATTTTTGTACGGCGCCAACTGCTGTACCGAGTATAAGATTATTGAGACGAGTTGTGCGCACACTAATTGGATCACTTAAAGGAAGCATTTTAAGTTTTCTCTGGCTTCAGCGGTTTTTAAACTACATATAAAATTATATATTTACTAGGCTGACGCCTTGAACACAAAACACAAGCGACGCTCAGTTTTCAGACGTTTTGAATGTTAAACGCGGTGACAAATGCAGGGTTGCTATGATATTTTTCAGTGTTGTTAGTGCTTAAAAAATTTAAAATTTATTAATTTACAAAATCTTATAATTATTATATCTTGGATGATAGATTAAATTAAATTTAAAAAAAGTGTATTATTATGTATTATATGTGTATATATTTGTTTATTTTTCATATTTATTAAATCATATTTTTGTTTGTTGTAAGATCATACTTATGGCGGCAGCCCTAGTTCTCGTTGCTTTCCAGCACTGTATTGTGTAGCGAGTAGTTTTGCTCGTTCAAGTATCTTTCACTTTCGACGGGTAGGTTTTTGCAGACGGAAGGTGAAAAAATTTTCTACGTTACGAATTGTAAAAATTGTACATTTTAAATAACTTATTAATATAATTTATATAGTTTTTTGCATTGTGTTTTATTCTGATAATATAAAAAGTCTGCCATTTGATAATTAAATATTTAAAAAGTTGCTTTGAAACAAAAAAACTTATTGCGTGCTTGTCAACGTCGAAAGGTTGAAACTGCAGCGCAGCAGACAACACTCGCTCGTCAACGGAGAAACGTCGCGCTCGCTATAATTGTTTGCTTTACTTGAATATTTTATTCGTCGACATTTGTCGGCCATACGCAGAAACATTTCAATTTTTTTTGCTTTGTAAAATTTATGAAAATAATAATTTGAATTGGTACGCAAGTCATATAGTGAAGCATTAATAATCCAACATGAGTGGGGGACTACCGGAGTTGGGCTCGAAGATCAGCCTGATTTCGAAAGCGGACATTAGATATGAAGGCCGCTTGTATACGGTGGACCCACAGGAGTGTACTATTGCCTTGTCGAGTGGTAAGTAATGTCCCAAATAAATATGTATATATGTGATATATATTTATATTTGTATATCTATATATATAATATAAATATTCATATTTGAATGTGCATATTTGCATATGGATATATACAAATGTGTAATTATGTATGAAAGTAGAAAAAAATAATTAAATCTCGTTAACAAAATCGACGTATACAAATTTATATATTAAAATGTATATGCATATATGTGCATGTGCACACAATTCCATAAATATATGTATGTGTATATGTACCAACGCTTAATCTGTTCTGTAAAACTAAAACGGTAAAATGCAAAGGCGGGTGGCAAAAAGAAAATGGTTTCTTTGGTTTTTTTTTTTGTTCACGTTTTTGGTTTCTTCAGTTAGTTTTTACAGTAATTTGCTACTCATCGCGCAAAGAGCGGACATACACTCGACTGTGTTGAACTCGCTCTCTTTCTCTCTCTCACTCGGTGTCTCCCTTTCGCTCTCTTTTCGTCTCTCTCACGATTTTTGTTTGTCATGTTGTTGAAGCTCAGATGCTGTCGACATAGATAGAGCTTCGTGTTGTACAGTGTTGCTCTTGCATCCCCATGCACGCGCAAAATACATGTATGTATATGTATATGTATAAGTGCATAAATATATACATATATACTTGTGCATCAAAATAAATACATATGTGTATGTGCGCGCATTTAGTTGGCAACAACAATTTTTGGGAGCGCAAATTTTTTTTTGGCGCCAGCGCCAACTAACGGATTATGTGGCATCGGTTACTAAAGTAACAACCGTTAGTCAACACAGCGGTAAATGAACTAAGAAAACTGTTTCTTACAAAGATGTGCACGTGACAACCACTTGCAATATTTTAATTAGCGATCCTTTTTCTAAATGAAATCAAATAAATTAAGCATTGTATATTATTTTAAGACATTTTGAACTATTTTAGAGACTAGGATATTTTCATTTTAATTTAAACAAAGGTCAATGATATTCATATAATGATAGATGACCTCACGTTACTTAAGTTTGGGGGTTAACAAATTCTGACCATCTTCATTGGCAACCATGCGTCTTTATAAATTTCTTTATTACTTTACTTTCATATATATATATATATATATATAAAGTATATAATATAAATGTATACATATGTATATATATATATAATATACTTGTATATAGCAGTATTTATGTATATAATTGAGGTTAAACAAGATATGGTGCCTTATCTTTTAAGGTATACAATAATAATATATATGTAAAATATATTCTCTTTTTATATAGTGCGTTCCTTTGGTACCGAAGACCGTGATACCCAATTCCAAATTGCGCCCCAGTCGCAGATCTATGATTACATTTTGTTCCGTGGCTCGGATATTAAAGACATTCGCGTTGTTAACAACCATACGCTGCCGCACCACAATGATCCAGCTATTATGCAGGCGCAGCTACAAAATGGCCAACAGGTTATGCCTCAGCATTTTGGTTTGAATGCGCCGCCGCAACAGCAGCAACAACAACAACAACAGCCTCAGCAGCAAGCACAGCATAATGCTCCATCGATGACTGGTGGTAATGCAGGTACTTCAGGTGCCCCAGGTGGTGCATATGGTAATGGAAATCCATTTGGTCCATTGGGAGCACCCAGCCTAGGACCTGGCTCTCTGGCACCTGGTACCAGTACATCTGGAACTGGAGGACCCTTTATGAATATTGGTGGTAATCAACAACAGCAGCAGCAACAACAAAAGCCTCAGCAGCAGCCCAAACAACCAAGTGAGTTTATTTTCTTGTACATTTCCTCCCGGGGGGAAAAAAGAAGAAAATTGTTTTTAATAAATAATTCCAAAATATTAATCTTAACGGAATAATTTTTTGGTATTACTTATAAAAATCAATTTTTTAGCTATATCATTTTACACACATACAATATACATTTGCATCCAACACACGCACAACACAATTAACCAAAAAAAAACTTTTCTCGCTTATATGAAAAGTTTCCGTTTTAGATATGCTAGCGAGCGCTTCAAGATCAACAACTCCTATTAGCCTCATTATCAGTCCCACGGCCGATATTACTCAGGCGCACTCCCAACAGCAGCAGCAGCAGCAGCAGCAGCAGCAGCAACAGCAGCAGCAAATGAATCAACAGCAAAATTCTGTACAATCTCTTGGTGGTGGCAATGCGCGCGATGCCGGACATAAGCGCCAAAACCACCAGCAGCATCAGCAACAACAACCACAACAGCGTTCAGGACCCAATAATATGCCACAGCAGCAACGGAACAATCATAATAATGACTTCTATAATCATCCCCACCCTCAGCATCAACGTGATCGACGTGATTCTGGCCGTCAAATGGATAATAACTACAATAATTATAATAACAATCAACGTAATCGCGGCGGTGTTGGTGGTGGTGGCATGCAGCAGAGAGGTGGTGGTGGAGGAGGTGGTGGTGGCAACGGAGGTAACGGTGCATGGAATATGCATCGTGGTGGACCACAAAATTCCAACAATATGATGATGCGCGGAAATCGAGGCATGGGTTCACGTGGACCAATGCGTTCCAATCAGGTAATCCTAACCATCATTCATGCAACTCTTTTTTTTTTATAGATAATTGACAATAACTATGCTTTATTTTAGCATTTATCGATAATTATCTAATTCATAACTGAAAAAGTTGCAAAATAGTTGTGTCATTAACATTTATCGATATCGAAAACTTCGATAATTTGGAAAGTTTTCACTTGCAAGTTGCAACTCATTTTAGTCTAGTCGACCCTGCGCTGTGCGTCAAATTGAAGCATAAAAATTTTGACAGCACAGACTGAACAGCAACTTGAAAGAAAAGCGAGAAATTTTACTTTTTTCTTTTTTTTTAACAATTTTCACAATTCTTAAAAAAATATTAGATATGGACGCTCTATGGTATAATGACCAAGCTAATGTTATGCCGAAAAGAAACATAAAGGTGTTATTTCTAATGGAATTTAACTATTTAAAGTGATTTTTTCTATTTTATAACCTCCTTTTGGTTTTTTTTTTTTTTGGTTTTTTTTCAGCAGGGATATCGTCCTCAATCTGCTAATCAGAATAAACCTCGCAACAAGATTAAATTTGAGGGAGACTTTGATTTTGAGCAGGCTAATAATAAGTTTGAAGAATTGCGCTCGCAGCTGGCAAAACTTAAGGTGGGCGATGAAGCTAGCAAGGCAGCAGCTACTGCAACGGGAACAACAACTACAACAACAACCACTGCAGCATCAACAGGAACAACAACTGCTAATGCAACTGATCAGGTATATATATATATATAAAGAAAATATATAACTAATCACATGTCATCATCATTTGCTATATATATTTATATATTAATTTTATTATGTACAGCTTAATGGCGAGACCGATAAGAAGGATGATTCTGGTAATGAGACCGGTGCTGGTGAACATGAGCCAGAGGATGAGGATGTTCAATTGGGTTATGATAAGACCAAATCATTCTTTGATAATATCTCATGTGAGGCTGCTCAGGATCGCAGTAAGAATAAGAAAAATGATTGGCGTCAGGAGCGTAAATTAAATACTGAGACCTTTGGAGTCTCATCCACCCGACGTGGCAGGTAGGAAAAAGATTTAGATAGATTTATAATTTATAATTAATTATTAATATATATATATATATATATATATATATTAAAGCTACCGAGGACGTAACCATTATTATAATAATGGTAATACGATGGGCGGTGGAGTTGGAAATGTTGGCATGAATTCTGGATATGGAGGTGGAAATGGCTATAATCGCAACAATTATCGCATGGGAGGCGGTGGAGGAAATTATCGCAACCGTAACAACAATCGTAACAATAATGGAGGAGGTGGTGGCGGTGGTAATCGCGGTCAAAATAATATTACCAATGGAAATGATAGTGCAGCTGCGGCTCTTAAAGCAGCCAATAATGCTGGCAATAATACGGACACTACGGCATCCAATGCCACAACAACGAAGACAGCTTCGTCTACGATTGCGGAGCAAACGCAACAAGTGGCGGCAGTTTGTAAGTTTTAAAGATTTCCATCTATCAATTCAATAACTAATTTATCAATTATTTGTAATGTTTCAGCTCAATAATGTCGCACAATTCGAGAGTTAACTTGCCACACTTTACAAGTATATACAACAATAATAACAAAAAAGAAACAACATCAAAAGAAAATAAATATAAAGAAAACTGTCCTACTCATTACTAGATATACCCGAATGAAAAAACCTAAACAAGCGAACGATCGACAACAAAAAAACAAAAGGCTCTTTCTCTTATCATCAAGTAAATCGAGTTAACGGATTGAACAACAAGCATAAACAAACTAATTGTAAAATTTAACTTAGTGTTGTAACGCTCATAACGTCCTGCGCGCAGCACTCCCTCTCTCTCTTTCTCCATCTCTCTCTCTCTCTCTTTGCCCGCCCTAACGTGCTGCTTCGCTTTTCATATGAGAATTAACGAGTAATGTGATGCAGCCATATAATTAATAATAGGCTCTTATGTAAATGGCATGCTATATATATAAAAAAAAAAGAACCTAAAAAGGCGCGTGGCAGCAACATAATTGTGAGAACGTACACACCTCTACAAATATTTAGTACTAAATGTGAAGAAAATATATTATGCATAAGTCTATGAAAATATTAAAACAAAGCAAAAACAAAAAAAAAGAAAAGAAAAAACAAAAAAAAAATTCAAGAAACACTCTAGGAGTCGCAAATTATGAAATTAAACGAAACAAATTATAAAGAAAGAAACAAATTATATAAAAACAAACAAATGCATAATAAAATTCATGGAATTCTCCCATCCCTCCCCCCTCTAAGCATACAAAATTAATTAAAGCAAACATAAAAATAAAATTTAATAACTAAAAAACAAAATTAAAAAACAACAAAAACGCAATGTTTATATATTTTAAACCCAAAAACCCTAAGTAATAAATTTATAAATTTGTGTGGGGCGTACAACATAAATAAATTAATTCAAAAAGGCGTTACTCTAGCATTTAAAACCTTTTTTTTTAAGAACATTTTAATGATGAATAGAAAATTGATATATATGCATTATATATATATATATATCAATTACATTTAATATATATATATATATATATATATATATATATATATATATATATATATTAAATGTTGCAGCAAAATATTTGCATAGAATGAACATACACACACAAATCAAAAGAAAAAAAAACAAAAGAAAAGAAAATTGTAAAAAATTATGCAAAATAAAATATATAGATATCAATTAACTATCAGCAGTTGTGTGGGCAAAAAAAACATTTAACTAAACTGATCATAAAAGAAAGCAACAAAGATAAAAAAAGTAGGAACAGTTTTTAAGAGCAAACTGTTCCCAAAACAAAAACAAAAAATAAAGATCATTTTAGTGTCTATAGCCTAAAACTGTCTTATAGTGTAGTGTGTAGTTTGTATGTGTTTCATATGGGAGCTGAATTGTATACATAAATATATATATATATAAATATATATACATATGTATTTTTAACTATGTTACTTACATATGATTATGATTATGTTAGGTAAATATGTTAATAACAACTGTGTATTTTCTTACGGCCTTTAACAAATGCATAAAAAGAGATAATCTATGTTTCCAGGAATGTTTAATTTATATAAATATATATATCTAAATAAGTAAATATATATATATATATATATATATATATATATATATATATATATATATATAATACATATATATAAATACATATATATATATATATATATATATTTATGTGATGATGATACCACAGTTTAAGTTTAAGGCTATAAATTGTCAGCAGCAGCAGCTACATCGCATTTTGTGGTGATGGATGTTCGCGTAAAGATTCCGATACATGATCTAATTATTAAATGATTGATTTTAAAAAGTTTAAAAAAAAAACAAAAAATTGCAAAAAAAAAAAAAAAGAAAATAAAGATTAATTTAATTGTGTAATTTGGTTAGTTGGAATTAAATGGAGTTTATATAAATTATAAACAAGAAGAAGGATCACTTCACGGATTGTACATCAAATAATGTTGTTTGTAAATGTTTCGTATAAATAAGTCATGTAATTCATATTAAATACTGAGCAAAATAACATATTGACTTTTACGATCCTTATGCGTTAACAAAAACAAAAGAAAGGCAAAAATTAGTTGTTTGTTTGTTTGTTGTTGCTGTTGTTGTTGTTGTTTGTACATAGTTTAAATTGGTGGCTGCATTTGCAGACGATTTTAACATTTGTTCTAATGTCTGTGACGAATTAAATAGGCATATCAATTTAGATCAGGATTATGGTATATAATCATTTTAAATTGGTCGCTTTGTTTTCTCTAATGGATGTAAGTATTGGATATTAATGACAGATCTATATACATAAATATATATATATATATATATATATATATATATATATATATATATATATATATGTGTGTGTATGTATACAGACAATATAAATTAAATCTATCTTCAACCGATTTATATATTTAAATCCATAATTGGATTGACTATATAATGAAAGCTATGAAATGCAAACGTAGCAGCTCAGAACAAATTTGTTTCCTTGAAATTTTTAAGATTGTTCATGATTAAAACTGCAATTGAAATGATGAATTGTAACAACAATAACAACAAATGCCTTGATTAAAACAACTCAAAGTTCAACGTACCGATCGAGAATGAATCATATATATATATATATATATATATATATATAACCTAGGTGAAAAGTCAAGCCTTATCAAAATTGAATATTTCACGTAAGTATATGGAAGGAAAATGAAATGAGTAAATATTTTTCAAAACAGTAACAGATGGACAAATAAATATTGCAACACAGGTTTTGTTTTGTTTTAATATGAACTGTATATATTATAGCTACTTATTCATGAATATATTATTATTATTATTACATATATAATCATATTGTGAAATTCTTCGTTCTTCGGTTTATTTCCATTGATTCGCATGGAAATAGGAAGACGAACAAAGTTGGGTATAGTTATAGGAATCAGAGCTTATATTAATAAAAGAATTTAAATATATATTTATATATATATTTGATAAATATGCATTATATATTTTTTTCGATATACATTCAAAAAATTTTCAATTTACATTGAATTATTCTATAATAAATAAAGATTCGGTCTCTTATATTAGATACATGGATATAAAGCTGCATTTCTTTGTGCAAATATTTTCATTAGTTTTCAATCATTTTCTTTTTAATGTGTCTTTTAAGCGCTTGATTAAATTTTGTGTTGGTTTTAATAATAGAATATTATTTCATTTGTTTTACCGAAATATAGAATAAAAGTTTTAGTTTTTTGTTTTTCAAAAAAGCATGCTAAAGCGGATGAAACAATATCATCATATATGATATGATAATATCGTTATTAATCCCTAGATTTTTCATTTTGTTTTTTTTTTTAATTTAACTTTTATATGATAAAAGAAATAATAGAAAAATAATAAATAATAAAAATAATTGAAAAAAAATTAAAACTTTATATTCAGTTCAGGTGATATGGCAAATGTCGCCATATCGAAGATCGAATCATTTGTCCCATAAACCCAATTCACGCATTTTAGTTTGGAAATAACGTTCCAATGAATTGGCACAACGATAATACTCAGTATCTGGTGAATTATAAAAACGGCAATTTGAAAATATACGCGCCATATCGGCCATAAATAGACGACGTGTCTGATAATAACCCTTTTTCAAGCGTTCACCCATTGTTTTAAGATCCATGGGATATTTGATGTGATCATAATAATCTGGCACTTCGGCTGCAGTGACCGGTCGTAGGAATGGCCATGCTGTTGTATGTTGACGTACAGATTGTAAAACAGATGCAAATGCAGTGGCCAATTTCTCTGGATCTGTAGATTCTTCCAATGGACGTGATGCGCGCACTGGACGCATTTGAGGTTTCCAACCAATTTCCCTTAGTCCAGGTATAGATTCAACGGGTATTGATGGTAAACCCTCTCGGAAACATGTTAAGCCTGGCCTTACTTTCTGTACTTCACTGTGTCGTTGTGCGATCAGTTCCTTAAGAATTTCGCTTTGATTTCGTATAACTAAAAAAATACAATTTTAATATAAATTTGAAAGTTTCGTTGCAAAAACAAAAAATTCAACTTACCAGCAATAAATTGTGTATTTACTATACTTGGATGAAGTTCACAGTGCATCAGTGTAGCGCTATCATATTCCTTTATGTAACCAGCATAGACAGGCCTTGCCAATTTAATATCCTTGGAGAAACCTTGTTTCTTAAAATATCCAATGGCATCACAATCGGCAAATGTAAGCAAATGTCTTATACCACGCTGTATACTGTAATCCTTTAAATGATTCATCAGATGTGTACCGTATCCTTTAACCTGCTCAGCCATTGTGACCGCACAGAATACAATCTCCGTAAAACCTTGAGATGGAAATGGTCGGAAACATATACCACCAATTGGTTGATTCTCCTTAATTAAAGCCAATGTCTTATGCTTGGTATCAAAGACTAATTGACTTATGTATTCACGAGGCATCTCCGGTAATTGGTGGGCAAAGACTAGCTGTAAACCAAGTAGCCATAGTACTGTCTGCTTATTCACAGGCTTTGTCAATGAGTTGCCAACAACATGAAACTCTATTGCACGCTTTTGCTCCTCGGCCTTAACATTTTCATCACGAGAAACATTAACCGGAAATAAAATTTCTGCTTTATTTGATGTCTTCGATTCCGATACAGATTTCATGGCACGTAGGACCACATCAAGTGGCAGATCTTCTACATTTTCACTATAAGTAAATAAATGAAAAGAAAACAAGGAAAAATAATTAAATTGTATGTGCAAAGGTGAACAAAAGCAGCATTAAGTTGTGGGAAATTTCCCGATTTATGCGTTATCACACTGATTAACACATTTAACCAGTTAACAGAGTTTCGAATATTCGAGTTGCAATTGTATTTAAATATTATCGTGAAATACTTTACAATCATTATGATTGTGAAATAGAAAAATAAAAAATAGTTTCACAAATATGTTTATGGTTGAGTAATACAAAATTCTAGGTCAATGATATGCGAAGAGCCGGAAGTGAATCAGCAAAAAATATTTATCATAATTATCATAAGATATACAAAGATATTGCTTATGACATTTCTTCAAAATTACGAATTAAAGACAATTTAAAAACAATAAAATTATTATATGTTAAGCATTGCACTTGGTGATGAAATAAAAAAAAATACAAAAAATAAATTCAGGACTAGAAACAGTTATAGTTATCGATTAATATAAACTTACCTAACGCAACGATCTGTAGCATCCTTTTTGATTCTCTTGTGAAGTGGTTCGCCTACACTTGATCGTTTACTACTACTGGCAGAAATAGTTCCAGGTATTGACATTGTTGATGTGGGTGCCATTTCCTGGTGACGTTTTCTTTGTTGGATCACAAATGAATTTGGTGGCCTATAGCTTGTATCCCATATTGGCGAATCATCCCTTAGCAATTCAGCTCTTAATGCTTCCAAAAACTTTGGCATTTGTGTTATTATTGATCGTTTATCCTCCGGAAAACGATCACGTTCCGATATGCATTTCTTTTTCAATTGTTGTGACATATATTGGAATACAGTTCGCAATAGTGTGCGTCCAAATACCAAGGATGTCTCAAATTGTTGCAAAGAATTACAAAACGCTGGAACATGACAAAATACAAGCCAACGCGTATAATTTATTTTGTATGTTGATGCATCCTCGTGCGTAAGGGTTGAATCTCCGCGTCTTGCAGAAGGCGATTCAAAATTGTAATGGTTTAAAAAGTTAAGAAACGTCTTGGCTACTTCAGTCATAGTTTGTAGTTCACTCGGATTCAAATGATGATATTTATAGAAGACTAGGGATAAGACTGCTTTTGTAATACAGGGTGACTCAAATGGTGGATCACCTAAGGGTCCGCGAATAACTGCCTGCTGGCGGGTAAGAACACATTGACGGAGCAGTCTGAATAGATACAAGTATACTTTTTTGGTATCCTCATCCTCAACCCGCTGCATGGACATGAATAGGTTTTCCATATCAATAATTGCTCCAAGAAGTTCATCCATACTTGTTTTTGAAATGTCTGTGAGGTGTGATATATGACTCCTCAGTGTATGACGACAACTGACATTGCGACATTCCTCACTAAAATCTGGACAGTACGAAGACTCAACATCTCGATGTCTATTCTCTTGTGGGGTTTTCCATCCCGTACAATGACAACCATTAGCTTGGCAAGCCGAATACATGGACAGTTTGGCTAATTTTTGTGACTCGGGCAGGTTAAATACCTTTTGTTTACGCTGCTGAATACGCTGCAAGCTATTTTGGCGGGTACCTTCCTGGGCTGTCGGTGCACTTGCACCTGTAGCTTGGGTAGTTGATGATGATGATGATCCAGAAGCTGCTCCATTTGCTGATTGTTGCTGTTGGGCAGCTGCATTTCCGCTATTACTATTACTCCCATCAATGGGTTGACTTTTTAGTGTTATTGCTGGTCCGCCAGACATGATGTTCTGTTTTGCGTTTTTGTTTCCAAATGTTAAATATTTACTACAATTTCACAATATGTGAAAATGCTAAGCCAGGGCTGGTGCATCAAAGACCATTAAGTTTTTCAGGGATGGCAAGTGTATTGCTTAGTGAATTTAAAAATATTTTACGCATATATAATTATACATATAATAAATACGTTTGTTTTATTTTATATTTATATTTATATTTATTTTATATATATATATATATATATATATATATTTATAATATTTACAAAAATACACCACATATATATACTTAGCTATTAAAATCAACAAAAGCTTTAGGGAACTAGTATTGAGCGACATAAAAAACCCGATAACAGTAAAAGCATTATCGATTTACTTTTAAAAATTACAAAATATACTTGCTTTTAAATAGCATATATTGACATTGGAAATGAAAGTGAAAAGGAACTACATATGGACTTAATACAATGTCAGCCCATAGTGAAGACGATTTAGAAGATCTGCTTGACAATTTTTTTATACGTAAATCAAGAAAGGAAACAAAACCAAATTCAACTGATCAAAGATTAACCAGTAAAGGGGAGAAAATTTATGAACAAATACCTTTGCTTGTGGCCGATATTTTGGGCTCGTCAAAAAATGAAGACGAACTAAAAGTTTTTACTACATTAAACCCTTGTAAACTTAATTATCGGACATGCCTAGTCCAAGGCTATGTAGCTGGCAGAGGCGTTCACAACAACTCATATTACAAGTACATTATCGATGATGGAACAGGAACAATGGAAATCAGCGTTAATACCAAAAAGCTAGAGAAAAAAAATATATTAAATCTTCACAATGAAGCAAGGGCATTAGTTGCAGTTCCTGAATCTGAACAACAATACAAGAAGGTATCAGAAAGCATGATCCGGCTGCTTAGCAAAGCCAATGAATGTATCGATGGCTCCTTAATTACACCCGGCAATAATATTTTATTGTTTGGACGACCAAATATTTATAGAGAGAAAATTAGCTTAGATGTGATCTCTTTTGGCCTTGATAATAGTAGATCACGTAAACTTGAGATTGCTTTTTCCGACAATTTAATTGAATTTTATCGAAGCCATAAGGTAAAAGGGTAAAAAAAGTTGTTTTTGTGTTTTGTATTTAAATATATTGAAATTTTACTCAATAAAAAATCAAATTTAAATATATATAAAGAATTTTATGTTGTTTTTGCTCGGATGGCGGCACGTTTTCCTGTAACAGCTTGGAAACCAGATTTAATGCTAGCTACTGAGCAACGAGAGCCGCAGGACTCGCACTGCAGGAAGAATAAACGCGTATCTTTTTGCAATATTGTTTCCGGCGAGCGGCAGGTATGACAGGTGACATATTCTTTAATATAGCGACGCAGTACGTTCTCAATCTGCTTTGGCTGGAAGCGACCTTTGATGATTAACTGTTGGTTACCGTCCATGGATCCGCTTGTACCCAACTCGGCCAGTAAAAAGTCCAGTAGATGTTTCGGCAAACGATGTAAAGTTTTCGCAATGTCCATGAAATTTGCGAATGAAGTTTTCTTTGTTCCCACACGTAGAACCTGAGGAGGTCTCATAACAAATTTTGGCTTACGGCCTGCCGCCATATCAGGATTCTTATCCAAAATGATTTCGAATACACGTTTAAGTAATTCATCATATGTATAATCCCGATCAGACCCAGCCCAGGTTGAGCTGTTATCTTCCACTACAAATATAAGATTTCGAACTTAA
>JBAMBS010002420.1:0-73449 GCA_037044455.1 Zygothrica quintamaculata | reverse complement strand
AGGGTGTCACATTTCCTCCAAGCCGTCCATCCTATACCTTGGAGTGAAATTGGATCACAGGTTAACGTACAAACCCCACCTCGAGTACGCTGCTGAGAAAGCGGCCAGAGCGACAACTGCGCTATCCAGCATAAAAGCGAACTGCGGAGGTCCCCGCCACAAAAGTAGACTGCTCCTCAATAGTGTGGTTAAGTCGATGATACTCTACGGTGCAAGGATATGGGCGCCGGCAATGTCCATCAAATCCTATGGACAGGCCTGTAGGGGCTCATACCACTGCTGTGCACTAAGAACCATTAGTGCCTTCCGCACAGTATCGGAGGATGCAGCCCTGGTCTTGGCGGGCATGATACCACTAGATCTGCTTGCCACCGAGTCCACACATCGTGACGAAGCAAGACGACAACGTTCTATGCTCCAATGGCAAGAGCGGTGGCAACAAATTGGAAGTGGTAGCTGGACCAGGAGGATCATCCCAGACGTACGTAGGTGGGTTGACAGAAAGTTCGGTCAAACCGACTTTTATATGACGCAACTGTTGACTGGCCACGGGTGTTTCAAATCCTATTTATATAGGTTTAAGCACGAGACGGATCCGTTTTGCACACACTGTGCGCGGACCACGGAAGACGCAGAACATGTCTTTTTTGTCTGTCCGCGTTTTACTGCTGAACGGGAAGAACTGAGCCTAAGGGATTGGGAGGCCATTTATAGTCACTGACTTGCTAGACATCCTGCTCAGTTCGCAAAACAATTGGTTAAGAGTTAGCCACACTTGTGCAGCAGTCCTTAAATCCTTGCGTCGCGCTGAAAGACAGCGCAAGCAGAATATCACTGTCAGAATTCAAACTCTAGATGAGTATCTAGAAGAGGCCTTCATGCCATCTCCCCCCTCGCGTAGTAATACCTAAGCGGCTTAGTTCCGCGGGAGGGAAAGCGGAGAGTAGGGTCAGGTTTTAGTGGGTGCAAGTCCCACACTGTTCGGCTTTAAATGCTTTCCCCCCTATACAAAAAAAAACAACGTAAGAAGTCTGTAGTCGAGTGTACCCGACTACGAGAGCCCCTTTGCCTACATATACAGCCATACACACACATACTCATACATACACACAGTTCTGCACGTACTTGGCCATTGCGCGCGCCTTTTAAGCCCCCACGCTCCATAGCGCGGTACTTATTGTTGTATAACTTCCGTGTTTATTCGTTCAATTTTAACGAAACTCACAACTTAGATGAAGAATGGTCTACTTAATATGTGTGTGTAAAAGAAATCTTGATCGGTTAAAAATTGTGCTCTAATAATCGTTTTTTTCGATTTGCGGGGGTCAGGGGAGGAAATTGAAAATTCTAAAACAAACTCGTATAGCGTACGAACATAACGAATCTACGATGCCAAATTTCGTTGCTCTAGCTTTTATTTTGCGCGCGCTACTATACCCCCCCGGGGCCCATAACGCCACTTTTGCTGATGTATAACTTCCGAGATTTTTGATCAATCTTACCCAGATTCACAACATGGATCAAGAGTGGTCTAATTATGATGTGTGCCAAAAATAAATTTGATCGGTTGAAAATTGTGCTTAATAATCGTTTTTTTCGATTTGCGGGGGTCAGGGGAGGAAATTCAAAAATCAAAAACAAACTGTATAGCGTACGAACATAACAAATCTACATTCCAAATTTCGTTGCTCTAGCTCTTATTTTGCGCGCGCTACTATACCCCCCCGGGGCCAATAACGCCACTTTTGATGATCTATAACTTCCGAGATTTTTGATCAATCTTACCCAGATTCACAACATGGATCAAGAATGGTCTAATTATGATGTGTGCCAAAAATAAATTTGATCGGTTGAAAATTGTGCTTAATAATCGTTTTTTTCGATTTGCGGGGGTCAGGGGAGGAAATTCAAAAATCAAAAACAAACTCGTATAACCTACGAACATAACGAATCTAGATTTCAAGTTTGGTTGCTCTAGCTCTTATAGTCTCTGAGAAACAGGCGTTCATACGGACGGACGGACGGCACGGACGGACGGACGGACGGACGGACGGACGGACAGACAGACGGACAGGGCTAGATGAACTCGTCTTGTCGTCCTGATTCAGAATATATATACTTTATGGGGTCTCCGATGATTATTTCTATGTGTTACATACTTTTGGATTTTGCACATTTCCAATAGCTCCGCTTTGCTCTTTTTTTACAAAAAAGGCAAAGGGGTTAAAAAACACACCAGGGGACGGGGTGGGGCCTGTATGGCAAAGTGTCTGATCGGCTTTAACATGGCAAAGTCCAGCGCAATCCATACGTGGTCACTCTCAAGTAGCTCATCGCCTCCACGCGGCGTCCCTGGTAACAGCCCCCCGTCACCCGACGGGAGACTGGACAAGATGAGAAGACGGAAATCCACTACACGTCTGTCTCATACTGAGCGGTGTAGTGGTCTGCGTCTGAGCCGAATCGGCCGGCAGTTATCAGCGCCGGATGCTGGCCAACAAATAGCATCAGCCTGGCAGTAGGCATAAAGGCATTGCAATAAAAAAGTATAATGGTTGTGGAAAACTTAATTACTCCAGGTGGCAGTCACAAGAGTGAAAATCTACCCGTGGAACCATCCACGGCAGGGGCACGGATTCTGGAGGCCCCAGCACCCATTGCAGAGAAGAGGAGTACTGCGTCGGTGGCATGCTTGGCCGGCGCAGCGGACACAGCTACAAGCAAAATGGAGGCAGATCCATTTGCAAGAAAGGAGAGGTTGTGCAGATCCCCCCCACCTCACGCTTCTGGCAGAAAAAAACCCCGGAAGAGGATGGAACCTCTGAAACACCGAGGAAGCGAAACGCCGCAAGCCCAGTAAGCGAGAAGAGGAACACGCCACCTAAACGCGCGCGGGAAAGCTCCCCAACACCTGAGGCCCAAATTAGGGAGATGGGCACTATATTGGACAAAATTCTCTTCCTAGTAATGGAAAAGAAGCCAGCAGTGCGTCATGTTAACCAAGACATGAAGGACTCCCTGCTCCAGCTGAGAAACTTGCAAAGAGCTATAAGTGGGCGTCTACATGGAGCTACACCAAGTACCACACATACCAAGACAACAGGTGTGGACAAAGCGACACAAATAACCCCACAGTCGCGGAATGCAGTTACAGCGAAGTAACAGAAAACCGAGTGCCGCAGGTCAGAGGAAGAAAGGGAGATCAAAAGCCGACGCCTAAGCAAAATAAGAGCCCAGCGGGTGTACAACCCAGCAAGCTTAAGAGCACCCAAAATCAGTCTGAGCGAAGGGCAGAAATAACGCACAGAGAACAGCAGCAGCAAAAGTGGCAGAAAACGAGACGTAAAGTCAAGCCCCACCACACCGTAAACAGCGACCCGATGCCATAGTGGTAAAGTGCCCTGACCCGACGAACTACGCGAACGTCCTGGCAACGGTGCAAACCAACAGTGCACTGCAAATATTCAAGGACAGCGTGCGCAGCGTAAGACGCACAGCGGCAGGAGAGCTCCTGCTCGAAATGCGGAAGGCGGCAGACGACTCCACTGCCAAACTGCAGCGGGCCGCGCAGGAGGCCCTTGGAGATCAAGCGATTGTCAAAACCATTACGGAAAAGACAATCGTAGAAATAAGAGACATTCCGGAATGGACAGAAGCCGCTGAGGTACTGGAAGAGGTATTCAAGCTCATAGGTGGTGATATACCAGCCGAAACTGTTCCGAAGCTGCGAAAGGGCTACAGGGGGACCCAAACAGCCACCCTAACACTGCTAAGGAACTGGCAAACACGCTCCTCACTGCAGGAAGCGTGTGAGTAGGCTGGGCAGTCTGTAGGGTTCGAAGCAAGGTAGAGCCTAGGCGGTGCTATAGTGTCTGGAGTTCGGACATATAGCAGCTAGATGCAGAAACCAAGCTGATGCGTCCAAGCTATGCTTTAACTGCGGAAGCAACAACCATGAGTTCAAAGGTTGTCAAAACCAGCAATGCTGCATACTCTGCACCCGGAAAGGGGGAAAAAACCCGGCACACCATACCCTAAGCAAAATGTGCCCGGAGTATTTGAAGGCCACCACCAACCGCCACAATTAAGTTAATTCAACTTAACTTAAACCACTGCAGAGCAGCGCAAGATCTCCTCGAACAGACTGTTAGGGAGCACACAGTCGATCTTGCCATACTAAGCGAACCATACCAGTACAGGGATGATGGTACCTGGGCCCAAAGCACGAGCGCGGGAGCGGCAATCTGGAGCTGTGGACACCAGCACATCAGCTCACAGAGATCGCGTGTGCTAATGGTTGCGTACGGGCTAAGTGGTGTGGCATATTCATCTACAGCTGCTACATAGCACCAAGCGTTTCCATCGAGGACTTTACCACATGGGTAAATGACATGCTAGACGATGCGCGAAACCACTCTCCAGTAGTAGTAGCTGGAGACTTTAATGCATGGGCTGTCGAATGGGGAAGTACCAGGACATCTCCCAAAGGCAGGATCCTGATAGATAGTGTGGCATCACTCAATGTGGTCCTGCTTAACGATGGCTTTGGGCACACCTTTGCTAAAGCAGGTAGACACTCGACTATAGACATTACCTTCGCTGGTCCTGCCCTAGCATGGGGGGCGACTTGGTCAGTGTCTAACCTGTACACCCACAGCGACCACCTGGCTATAGTGCTCTCTGCGTCACTGCAACGGCAACAACAGCGAGTACAGCAAGACAGCCACGGTCACTGGTCCCAAAAGGCAATGGATGAACCAAGCACGGACCCGGACACATACGCCGATAACATTGCCAGAGCGTTAGCAAACGTATGTGACGCATCTATGCCAAGGAAACACACGGGTACCACCAAGTGAAAGCCAGTCTATTGGTGGAATCAGGACGTAGCGGCGGCCAGAAAAGAGTGCAAGGAGACTAGCAAAACGCTCACGCGGCAGAAGGTCAACGGCAGTACAACATCACAGGCGGTGTTGTGATGTATAATGCAGTACTACAACTGGATGCGCCACAGGGGACCCGAATAGTGCGATTTGTGGACGATATCTCCATAGTCGTGGTCGCTAAACAACTGCAGGAGGTGGAAGCTAAAGCAAATACCACCGTCCAGCAAGTTACCGATTGGCTACACGACAATGCGCTCTCCCTAGCCGCTCACAAGACCGAGGCAGTCCTCATCAGCAGCAGGAAGCTAGTAGAACATGCTACTATACAGGTGGGAGGCTGCACAATAACCTCTAAGCCTGCACTACTATACCTAGGGGTAAAGATAGATCATCATCTATCCTTTAAGTACCACCTACAGTATGCTGCTGAAAGAGCAGCCAAAGCAGAAACAGCACTCTGCCGACTCATGGCCAATGTTGGAGGTCCCCGCCAACGAAGCCGTTGGCTCATAATGCAAGTGATCAGGTCGGTAATAATGTATGTAATATGATGAGTAGCAAGCACTCTCGTTGGCCCATGTGAATGGTTGCCGAACAAGCGAATGGCAAAGCAGTGGTAACGACGAAAGATGAAGAGATTTAAGGGACAGTCGCTGATCGTGGTTCGCATGAGAAGGTCGTGGTTAAGCACAATTAAAGTTGAAGTTGCAAGTCGTCAGTCGTTTATAAAGTAAAGTCGGAGCCCAATTGTTGTACACATTAAATAATATATACGTCCCTTACATTTGGGGGCTCAACCGGTCGTATATACCTTACATTTGTGGGGTCAACCGGTTGTATATCCCTTACGCTTTGTGTGTGCTTATTCGGTTCGAGTAGTGCAGTGTAAAGAACTTAAGTCGTCAGTTGCAAGTTTTCAATAAAAACTATTAAAGTTGAACATTTTAACGTGGATTATTTAGTAATAAGTCGATTATTATATAATTGAAGTGAAGCTGTCTGTTGTTGGTTTTTATTCAAATAATTGCAATTGTTGTGAAATTAATTTCACAAGAATCCAAGAAATTCAAATTTGGGAGAATAACTGAAAGTGATGGCAAACGTTCGGCACACGCCATCAAGAGGCGCGAAGAAAAACGATGTACAGCAAAGAGCGGAAAGAGAAATAGAGTCGATCGAAAACATTCTGGCAAGCACAAGCGATTCGGGGGTTGAAAACGAGTTGCAAAAAAAAAGTAGACCAAATGCTTCAGCTGTTGTCATTAAAAGTTGAAGTGGATGAAAAGAAACAAAACCATATAAGAATTAACGTGGACAACTTCGAAAAAGTTGTGTGCGAGTGCGATGGCAAATCAGTGCCTATTTGGAAATGGTTCGAAATATTCGAAAGAAACGCGGACGCATACGAATTAACGGACAAACAAAAGTATGTGCAAGCAAGGGGAAAAATGAGCGGTGCTGCGAAACTGTTCTTAGAAAGCGAGGCTGTATGCGAATATACAGAACTGAAGTGCGTGTTAATCGAAGAGTTCGAGTGTAATGTAAACAGTGCCGATGAACATATGCAACTGCAGAATAGAAAAAGAACACAGATGAAACATTACACGAGTACATATTGCAGATGAAGAAAATTGCCGCAATCGGGAACGTAGAGGACGTGGCAATGATCTCATATATTGTGAACGGGCTTGAGATTAAAATTGAATTTAAATACGCCATGCTACGTTGTAAGTCTTTCCGAGAACTAAAGAACGAATTCGATATATATGATCGCCTAGATGTCGCAGAAAAAAAGACGGATCAGAAAGCAAAGCCGACAGTCGTAAAGAACGCTAAACAACATTGTTTTAACTGTGGCTCAATGGAGCACAAGCGGATTTCACATTTCGCGTAACTGCCCCAATAAAGTGAGGATCGTGAACGTGCTGGGTAATCGAAAGCGAGTAAAGTCGGTTAAAATAAATGGCGTCTTGATAGAGTGTTTAGTGGATTCCGGATCAGATGTGACACTTATCAGAGAAAATGTCGTAAGTCGGTTAGATAACTAAGAATTGAAGAATTCGTTAAACGTTCTACGCGGATTGGGCAACAAATTAATAAGAGCCAAAGGATGTTTTCACACAAAAGTTGTTGTCGGACCAAAAGTTTTTACTTGTTCCAAGTGGTCACATAGATACCGATGTTTTGCTAGAAGATGATTTTATCAGAAAATTCCGGATGATCTCCGACAAGGATGGATTCACATTTTTTAAAGATGAAAATAGCCAAGAGTCAAAAGTTAAGTATGACAATATGTGCAATGTTTCTGTAGATCCACGTTTTGTTATAGACCCGAAACACCAGAAGGCAGATTAAAAGCAGTTATAGGACGAAGCCAACAGTCGTGAAGTGCTGCCCAATAAAAATGTTACCTGAGGGGTTGATACAACAGCTTCGGCATTCACTCGCGCTTTCAGCAGGCGAAGCAGTTAAAAAACCAGTTGCAGAGGAAATTGATCATGTGGGACCTACCAAGTCACCTGGCCAGGAAGAGGTGATCAAGTGTAGAAGCGATCGAGGTTCGGTAGTTACATCTGATGCGTTTAAAGAATCCATGGACGAGAACAAAGATGATCACGTGTGGACTACGACGGGAGTAGCCAGAGATGAACCAGCCAAGTGGGATAAGCATGTCGCCGAGGTACAAAAGGCAATTAATTCCCATGTGCATGCAGCAACCAAGTCGTCGCCATTTGATATAATGTTCGGAACTAAATTGTACATTCAAGGCAAGGACCGCATACTCGAATTGCTCAACGAGGAACTAGTCGTTCAATTTAACATGGAAAGAGATGAATTGACTTTTATAAGAAACGCCGCCTAGAGTACCAGTATAAAGAAGGAGACCTGGTGGCCATAAAGAGGAGTCAATTTGTGGCAGGACGGAAGCTGGCTAATGAATATCTGGGTCCATATGAGGTAACCAAAATTAAACGTAACGGACGATATGACGTTAGAAAGGCAGACAACGTCGAGGGACCAAATCTGACGACTACATCATCCGATAACATGAAGTTATGGAGATTCATAGCAGAAAAAAATTATCTGTTGTCATCTGGGACAGATGATGAAGGTCAGGAGGGCCGAATGTAAGATGATGAGTAGCAAGCACTGTCGGTGGCCCATGTGAATGGTTACCGAACAAGCGAATGGCAAAGCAGTGGTAACGACGAAGAAGAAGACACTTGTAAGTTACAGAGTCGCTGATCGTGGTTCGCATGAGAAGGTCGTGGTTAAGCACAATTAAAGTTGAAGTTGCAAGTCGTCAGTCGTTCACAAAGTAAAGTCGGAACCCAATTGTTGTACACATTAAATAATATATACGTCATAATAATAAATAAAAATAAACTAAGGGTTTTATCCCTTACATGTATGCGGCACCGATCTGGGCCAGTGCCATGGCAACGAAGACTCTCGGGTTGGCATGTAGGGCCACCTACCGCACGTGTGCCCTACGGGTAACCAGTGCCTTCCGCACAGTACCCAATGATGCAGTGTTGGTACCAGCAAGTATGATTCCAATCGATCTACTAGTGACAGAGCCGAGGAACCCAACAGAAGGAAGACGACAGACCACCATCCAGCATTGGCAACAGCGGTGGTCTCAATCTACCAGAGGAAGCTGGACGCGAAAGATTATCCTGGAAGTAGGGCGGTGGTTAGACGCATGGACAGATGGACTTTTACCTAATGCAACTAATGACAGGACATAAATGCTTTAGAGCATATTTGTTTATGTTCCACCATCTGGATAGTCCGTTTTGCACATAGTGTGCACGGACAATTGAAGACGCGGAACGTGTCCTTTTTGTCGGTTCACGATTTACCGCAGAACGAGAAGACTTAAGCCTAACTATTGGGAGACCCTTCATAGTCAATGACTTTTTAGACATCCTGCTTAGCTCAGAAAATAATTGGCTAGCGATAAGCCACACTTGTGTGGTAATCATCAAGTCACTGCGTCGCGCTGAAAGACAGCGTATTTTAAACTTCAGACTCTAGACGAGCTCTAGACGAGGCTTTCATGCCATCTCCCCCTCGTGAAGTCATACCTATCGGTTCAGTACCTCGAGAGGGAAACGGAGAGTAGGGTCAGGTTTTAGTGGGTGCAAGTCCCACACTTTTCGGCTTTAAATGCATTCCCCCCTATACAAAAAAAAAATCACACACACACCACCGTGTGGTGAGCGGCCTAGAGAATACCACCACAGCGTGCCACAGCTTGTCGTAAAAGGCGACTAAGTGGTCAGGGGGATTAAATCCCCCTCCGGGCCGGACTAAAGTGTGATCCGACCCGTGCCGATAGTCGGCCAGGCTGGAGGCCCGGACACAAAAATATTCCAGCCCTTAACGGAGGGCTCAGACAGGTAGCGACCGTCTGTTCTATTTAGCTTTACCTGGCTATTGCGGCTCGTGGGAACATCCGCAAAATGAAGCTAATAAACAACAAGCAACTTAATACTCCGACGGAGAGTCTAAACCCCTTCGACAAAAGTGCCAAAGTTGCGAGGTACCGCTGGTACTTCAAATGCAGCAGGACCAATCTCTATCAAGCCAAGACCAACATGCGCGAAATCGGGAGAGCGCGAGAGTAAAAGCGCGCAAGAGCGCGTAACCTATGTCGGATAAATAAGTGCGCAACGCACTCATCAAACAAACACACGGACAAACGTGTGTAAAGGGCGTGCTTGGACAGTTATGCAAAACGGATAAATGAGTGCGCAACGCATCATTAAACAAACACACGGACAAACGTGTGTAAAGGGCGTGCGTGGACAGTTATGCAAAATGGATAAGTGAGTGCTCAATGCACGTATTTAAATCGCAATGCACTCAAACGGATTAGGGAGTCTTAGTAAAACAGTGAAAGCAATCAGACGTAAAAAAAGTGCAAGTTAAAATATGGAACACCAACCATCACAAGATCAGCAACAACACCAACAACAAGAAAGATGGATGTCCCCACTGGAGATCGATGGATGGCTGTCAGCGGAACAGCAGAGACGGCGGCAGCAAGCCGAACGAGAGCAACGCTCATGGCAGTGGCTGTCACCGCACGAGATGTGGGTAGTACTGATGCTGGAGGAGCGACAACAGCAGAGGCGGGAGCATCATCAACAGCCGCGGCGAGAAGTGGAAGGCGGGTGAGTGCAAAGAAAGCACGACTGTTAGGTTATGAATATAAAAAGAATGTTAGTTTATAAAATATAACAAGTAAGAAGTCTGTAGTCGAGTGTACCCGACTACGAGAGCCCCTTTGCCAACATGTACAGCCATACACACACATACTCATACATACACAGTTATGCACGTACTTAGCCATTGCGCGCGCCTTTTAACCCACCACGCTCTATATCGCGGTACTTAATGTTGTATAACTTCCGTGTTTATTGTTAAATTTTAACGAAATTCACAACTTAGATGAAGAATGGTCTACTTAATATGTGTGCGTAAAAGAAATTTGATCGGTTAAAAATTGTATCTGAAAATTGATTTTTTCAAATTGCGGGGGTCAGGGGAGGAAATTCGAAAATCTAAAACAAACTGGTAAAGCGTACAAACATAACAAATATACGTTCCAAATTTCGTTGCTCTAGCTCTTATTTTGCGCGCACTACATTACCCCCCCGGGGCCAATAGCACCACTTTTGCTGATCTATAGCTTCCAAGATTTTTGATCAATCTTACCTAGATTCACAACATCGATCAAGAGCGGTCTAATAATGATGTGTGCCAAAAATAAATTTGATCGGTTGAAAATTGTGCTTAAAATCGTTTTTTTCAAATTGCGTGGGTCAGGGGAGGAAATTGAAAAATCCAAACCAAACTCGTATAGCGTACAAACATAACAAATCTACGTTCCAAATTTCGTTGCTCTAGCTCTTATTTTGCGCGCACTACAATACCCCCCCAGGGCCAATAACACCACATTTGCTGATCTATAACTTCTGAGATTTTTGATCAATGTTACCCAGATTCACAACATTGATCAAGAGCGGTCTAATTATGATGTGTGCCAAAAATAAATTTGATCGAATGAAAATTGTGCTAAATAATCAATTTTTTCGAATTGCGGGGGTCAGGGGAGGAAATTCAAAAATCAAAAACAAACTTGTACAGTGTACGAACATAACGAATCTAGATTTCAAGTTTGGTTGCTCTAGCTCTTATAGTCTCTGAGAAACAGGCATTCATATGGACGGACGTACAGACGGACAGACAGACAGACGGGCTAGATGAACTCGTCTTGTCGTCCTGATTCAGAATATATATACTTTATGCGGTCTCCGATGATTATTTCTATGTGTTACATACTTTTGGATTTTGCACATTTCCAATAGCTCCGCTTTGCTCTTTTTTTACAAAAATGCAAAGGGGCTAAAAAGAATGTTTGGCTATAATTATAAAAAGAACGTTAGTTGATAAGCAGGAATCCAACAATAACAAGTAAGAAGTCTGTAGTCGAGTGAACCCGACTACGAGAGCCCCTTTGCCTACATATACAGCCATACACACACATACTCATACATACACACAGTTCTGCACGTACTTAGCCATTGCGCTCACTTTTGAGCCCCCCACGCTCTATAGCGCGGTACTTAATGTTGTATAACTTCCGAGTTTATTGTTAAATTTTAACGAAATTCACAACGTAGATGAAAAATGGTCTACTTAATATATGTGCGTAAAAGAAATTTGATCGGTTAAAAATTTTATCTGAAAATCGATTTTTTAAAATTGCGGGGGTCAGGGAAGGAAATTCAAAAATGTAAAACAAACTCGTATAGCGTACGAACATAACAAATCTACGTTCCAAATTTCGTTGCTCTAGCTCTTATTTTGCGCGCACTACAATACCCCCCGGGGCCCAAAATACCACATTTTATGTTGTATAACTTCCGAGATTTTTGATCAATCTTAACCATATTCACAAAATGGATCAAGAATGGTTGAATTATGATGTGTACCAAAAATAAATTTGATCGGTTACAAATTGTATCTTAAAATCGATTTTTTCAAATTGCGGTGGTCAGGAGAGGAAATTCGAAAATCTAAAACAAACTCGTATAGGGTACGAACATAGCAAATCTACGTTCGAAATTTCGTTGCTCTAGCTCTTTAATTACGCGCACTACTATACCCCCCCGGGGCCCATAACGCCACTTTTGCTGATCTATAACTTCCGAGATTTTTGATCAATTTTTTCCAGATTCACAACATCGATCAAGAATGGTCTAAGTATGATGTGTGCCAAAAATAAATTTGATCGGTTGAAAATTGTGCTTAATAATCGTTTTTTTCGATTTGCGGGGGTCAGGGAGGAAATTCAAAAATCAAAAACAAACTCGTATATCCTACGAATAAAACGAATCTAGATTTCAAGTTTGGTTGCTCTAGCTCTTATAGTCTCTGAGAAACAGGCGTTCATACAGACGGACAGACGGACAGAGAGACAGACGGACAGGGCTAGATGAACTCGTCTTGTCGTCCTGATTCAGAATATATATACTTTATGGGGTCTCCGATGATTATTTCTATGTGTTACATTCTTTTGGATTTTGCACATTTCCAATAGCTCCGCTTTGCTCTTTTTTTACAAAAAGGCAAAGGGGCTAAAAATGAAACGAACCCAAAATCGTAAAAGAAAACAAATAGTGCTAGTGAACCCTAGCCCTAATCCTAACCCTAATCCTAACCCTAACCCACGCTCATCCTGCCCAGCTGGCTATGAGAATACAAACAGCTGAGTGACAAGTTAGCGCCGCCATTCGCAACTTGCCACCCTGTTGTTCAGTAGCTCTGGACAGAGGAGTATGATGACCGCCGGTGGCATAATCCTTCCCCAGGATGAGGTTATGCCATAGGACCCTAACTGCACCATCCCATCCATAACCCTATCTGTCGTGGTCCATAGGCGAGTACTCCCATGGCTCACTCAGATCTTCCCTTCCATAGCCCCGTCTGTTGTGGTCCATTGGTGAGTCATTCCCGTGTCCCACATAGATCCTCTCCTCCATAACCCCGTCTGTTGTGGTCCATCGGCGAGTATTCCCATGGTCCACCTAAATCTGCCCTTTCATAACCCCGTCTGTTGTGGTCCAGAGGTGAGCTATTCCCATGGCCCAAACAGATCTCCTCCCCCTAATCCCAACCGCGTTCGCCAGGACACGACCACTGATTTCTCTGTGGGCGGGTCTGGTGGGAGCGATGTAGACTTTCTGACCGGCCGGTCTTACCGATATAAATATTCGGTAAGAGACTCTGGACATGACTGAGACACCTCGGCCACCCAGAACTACCTTACAACCCAAAGAGAAAGGCTGGGCTTTACCAGCAGGTAGGAGACAGAATAATTCCGATGATAAGAAAGGGGTCCTAAGTAGGAACACCAGACCCGATGCGAAAATCATCGCAACAAAGGGGAAAACCAGGTACTCCGACATCCTCAAGAAAGTAAAGGGAGTTAGTAAGCTGGAGGCATTAGGGAAGGCAGTTTCTAAGGTACGGAGGACACAGAAAGGTGAAGTCCTTCTGCAACTCAGTACTGCAGGTGAGGAGATCTCAGCGTTCCGCACGGTGATAGGAGAAACGCTAGGAGAGGAGGTAGAAGTGCGGATGCTCTCTCATAGGGTGGTGGTCGAACTTAGGGACCTAGACGAGGTAACGACCAAGGAGGAAATCCTAACAGCCCTCAAACGCAGCTGCAGGTGAATGATATATCGTCGGATGACATAGTCCTACGCAATGCGTATGGACAAACCCAAACGGCGGCTATAAAGTTATCTGCAGATACTGCTAAAAGCGTCCTTAGAGTAGGCAAGGTTAGAGTAGGATGGGTAAACTCTAGAGTACGGGATACCCATCACAAAGTGCCTTAGGTGCCTGGAATTTGGCCACATAGCTAAGCATTGTAAAAGTACGATAGACCGCTCTAAACTCTGCAGGTCGTCAGGCCATTTGGCCAAGGACTGTCAAAAAGACCCTCTCTGTATCTTCTGTAGGGAAAACGGCCAGGTAGATGCCGATCACATAACTGGCAGTGGAAGGTGTCCCGTATTTAGGAGAGCTCTATCTAGGAAATCATGTTAGATTTCACTCAGATAAAGCTCAACCATTGCGAGGCTGCTCATAATCTCCTGATGCAGTCGGTTCGAGAAAAGAGACGGATATCGTCTTTCTGAGTGAACCCTTTAAACCCATCAGAGATAGTGGATGGGTTAGTAGCAAAAATAGTAGGGTAGCCATTTGGTCACTGCGAACATTACCCAGGGAAACGTATTCCAATCATGAGGGCTATGTCAGGGCAAGGGTGTATGGAATCACCATGTACAGCTGCTACGCACCACCAAGCTGGGAATTGTACAAATTTCAAAGCATGGTGGAGGAGATTGCGGAAGACGCTCGTGGTAGATTTCCGGTTATTATTGCAGGAGATTTTAATGCCTGGGCAGTAGAGTGGGGAAGTAAACAGACAAATGCCAGGGGAAGCTGTCTTCTGGAGGCTTTTTCAACATTAGATGTTGGGTTAGCTAATGACGGAAAACAGCTTACATACTACAAATCGGGAAGAGGGTCTGTTATAGACATCACAATAGTTAGTAGCTCACTGTGTAGGAAAGCTTCTTGGAGAGTTAGCAATGATTTCACGTATAGTGATCATCAGGCTATACTTTTTGAGGTTCGGGGCGGCTCGGCAAAAAGGCATCAAACGCCCAAATCAACAGGTCCCAAATGGAATGTGCACATTTCTGATGAGCAAACCTTTGCGGACAGCATAGACCAATCAACTTGGAATGGTTACACAGCAGAGGATATGGTCAAGCAGCTTGTTAATGAGTTAACAAACGCTTGTGATGCCTATATGCCGAGACGCAAGCAGAAGAAAAATTTAGCGCCATGTTACTGTTGGAACGAAGAGATCAGCGACTTAAGAAAAGCTTGCTTTAGAGCTAGAAGGAAATCCAATTTGCACCGCGGGTGTCATGCCCAGACACCCTTGGCAACATAGTTAGGACCCTTTTTCCGTGTCACATTGTTGGTGCTGATGTGATCTATCCCTCCACCTTGAAGACAGTTCCACACATGCTCACACATACACACAGTTTTGCACGTACTTAGCCATTGCTCGCGCCTTTTAGCCTCCCGCGCTCTATATTACGGTAATTAATGTTGTATAACTTCCGTGTTTATTGTTCAATCTTAACGAAATTTACAACGTAGATCAATGGTCGAATTATGATGTGTGCCAAAAAGAAATTCAATCGGTTGAAAATTGTGCTTAATAATTGCTTAATAATTTTGAAATAGCGCGGGTCAGGGGAGGAATTATATTGTGATCTCGCGTTATGGATTGCGAGGGGCTAAAGGCACACGCAACAGCTTACTGTGCGTGTGGAACTGTGTGGATGCATGTGTATGTGTGTGACTGTATAAAAGCAAAGGTGTTCTCGTAGTCTACTGACTACAGCATTCTTACTTGGTAGAGTAGACGAAACGGATGCCTTCATCTACCAAAGGGGTGAGCTGCAGAGCAACTGGTATCATGGGAATCAGGCTGAAGTCTTAAACGAACCCAGTGAAATTTTGGTACATTAATAGCTTCAGAAGTGTCATAAAACTATTAAAACTAACTATTTAAAATTTCTGTATAGAAATACTGAAAAGCTTTGCACTTTTATATTTGGTTTAGACTTCTGCATAGAAGTTTAGATTTGCAGCTTTTTTATTAACATCTTCATTGATGAATGAAATTGTTATTTGCTTTATATGCCGTTGTGTTCCTGTTGAACATTTTCATTTGTGAGGAAACTCACAAGTTAGTTTCTGAGACTATATTATTCCCTAGCGTTAGATGTAATTACTCCTTTCAGCGCTCAACTGAAACTGATTGCTTTGCATTTTTAGCATGTAAACCTTATGAAAAATTATGCTCTGCACTGCAGGGCTGCAAGCCATTTAGTGGCTGTTTCAGGCACTTTTGGAGGCCCACAGGCACTAAAAAAACCATTTCAGCCACTTTTGAAAATTTGGTGATGACCAAAAAAAAAAAAAAGGTAAACGTCTTGTATTCTTGAGGAAATGAACAAAAAAAAAAAAAAAAAAGTCGACAATTATATAATTGCGGCTTAGAGGACTATGGCTTATGGTAACAGCGCGCTAACAGCTTCCCTTTATAAATGACTCTCTTGGATCATAGTGTCAACTGCTTTGCTTTGTATGCGAGTTTCGTTAACAGTTGCTGAGGGAGAGAGAGAGCATGTTAACTGCTCTCTTGGTGAAGTGTCATTCACAGTTAGTTTAGTCTTTTAAGTTTCAGTTCTTCCTAATTTCGGTTTATGTTTGTTTAAAATATTTACACATTTGACACTATTACGTATGTATTAGCTGCTCTTAAAAGCCATTTAGTTTATTGCACTACATCAATGTAGCTATCATGCGATCAACTAGAATTGTTTCACTAATAACAATAGATAAATAATAAATAAATAAAGAATAGCTTTAATGTATCTTCATAGGTAAAGAAATGCAGAATCTCTTTGTATTCTGTAAAATGACCAACAACTTTTACTTATTGCCCATTTTCTTCATTTCTGTAATAAAATATTTATTCCTGCACATTGCACTAATGTGCAAGAGCAACAGCTTATTACTGGTCAAATTGATATTTCCTTGCTCGTAAATTGAAGATGTACCAATGTGCACCAATGTGAATGCAAATGTGTGTATATGTGTAGGAGTATTAACCACATACTCTGCAGTGCAATTAAATAGAAACAAAAATAACACAGATAATTAAGACATTACAAATATGTACGAATTAGACTTATACCATTTGTGCACATTTTTTTGTTACAAATATTATCTTTTTAAAACACAACAATAACATTTTTAGCCCGTTTGCCTTTTTGTAAAAAAAGAGCAAAGCTGAGCTATTGGAAATGTGCAAAATCCAAAAGTATGTAACACATAGAAATAATCATCGGAGACCCCATAAAGTATATATATTCTGAATCAGGACGACAAGACGAGTTCGCCTAGCCCTGTCCGTCCGTCTGTCTGTCCGTCTGTATGAACGCCTGTTTCTTATTTTTGGCACACATCATAATTAGACCATTCTTGATCGATGTTGTAAATCTGGGTAAGATTGATCAAAAATCTCGGAAGTTATAGATCATCAAAAGTGGCGTTATGGGCCCCGGGGGGGTATAGTAGCGCGCGCAAAATAAGAGCTACAGCAACAAAATTTAGAACGTAGATTTGTTATGTTCGTACGCTATACAAGTTTGTTTTTGATTTTTAAATTTCCTCCCCTGACCCCCGCAAATCGAGAAAAACGATTATAAGGTACAATTTTTAGCCGATAAGATTTCTTTTTCGCACACAAATTAAGTAGACCATTCTTCATCTACGTTGTGAGTTTCGTTAAAATTGAACGAAAAACACGGAAGTTATACAACAATAATTACCGCGCTATAGAGCGTGGGGGGCTAAAAGGCGCGCGCAATGGCCAAGTACGTGCAGAACTGTGTGTATGTATGAGTATGTGTGTATGGCTGTATATGTAGGCAAAGGGGCTCTCGTAGTCGGGTACACTCGACTACAGACTTCTTACTTGTTATTTATGGTTATTTATGATAACTTCAGGGTCTTTTCAAATTGTCCTGGTCCAAATAAATCGCTTAGTCCTAATCAACTGTGCAGCCAAAGATAATACATTTATTGTACTCGCGTTGCGAAAGTGTGATGTTATCTCCACTTCATAGTTGTGCAAATATTTATTGGTTCACCATATTAATGTTGGCTTTCAACCAATTACATTGCAACAATGGCTATCTGTTTTCTTATTTTTACTCCCAATTAATGGGAGCTAATAGATGTATGTAACAGCTAGACTTATACCATTTCTGCACTTTTTTAATACAAATATCTTTTTAAACAAAAAATTAAATTAAATTATTTAATATTATTAAATAAATTAAATTGAAATTACAACAATGGTATGTCAAATTCTTTGAACTTTTCAATTTATGGTAATTTATCAGTCCTAATCAACTGCACAGCATTGTGTGCAGCCATAGATAATACATTTATTGTACTTGCGTTGCGAAAGTGCGGAAAAAAAAATTTGAAATTGCTGACAGCGGGATTTCTGGATTTTTAGTCCCTTTGCCATAAAAAAGAAGCAAAGCGGAGCTAATGGAAATGTGCGAATTCCAAAAGAATGTAACACATAAAAATAATCATCTGAGATCCATAAAGTATATATATTCTTGATCATGACGACAAGTCGAGTTGATCTAGCCCTGTCCGTCCGTAATATGAACGCCTGTTTCTCAGAGACTATAAAAGCTAGAGCAACCAAATTTAAAACTTGGATTCGTTACGCTCGTACGCTATACAAGTTTGTTTTAGATTTTTGAATTTACTCTCCTGATCCACGCAATTAAAAAAAAACGATTATTAAGCACATTTTTCAAGCGATCGAATTTCTTTTTGGCACACATCATAATTAGACCATTCTTGATCTATGTTGTAAGTCTGGGTAGGATTGATAAAAAAAACTCGGAAGTTTTACATCAATAGAAGTGGTGTTATGTAGCACGGGGGGGACGGGTAAAGTGGTGCGCGCAAAGATAAGAGCAAGAGCAACGAAATTATCATACAGATTCTTTATGTTCGTACGCTAATCGAATTGTTTTTAGAATTTTGAATTTCCTCCCCTTACCCCCGCGATACGAGTAAAACGATTATTTATTTATTTATTTTTTTTATTAAGGAATACGAGGTCCTCAAAGACCTCTTTGTGTCCTTTATGACAAATTTCAGCCCAATTGGGCGTGCCATTAACGTGTAGCTTATACATAATAAATTAATAGTTATAAGCAAGAAAATTCAATTTGACCCCTTCTGGGCATCCGATTTATTAAATTATGTGGTCGACGTCTGTTTAGGTGTCGTCCTGGGCGAGTTCTAGTCAGCCTTTTGGCTAACCTATTGTTGTGCTTAATAATGAGGCTATTACTGGAACGCTGAGGCAATTTTCAGATCACTGTGTACAGTTTTGTTTCTGACATACCAATCACATCCAGTGATAAGCTTGAGCACTTTGTTTTGCGCTATTTGAACTTGCTTAATTTAGCTATCGCACGCAAGCCCCCAGATTGGTGCAATTATTTACCTATAGATTGTTACTTTGTTGCTGAGAGATAGCTTACTTTTCGGACCCAGTAGCCAAAAGTATTTTCCCACAGCGGCCCTGATCCTCGTTTTCAGCACTCTGATATGGGCTGCAAAACAAAGCATCCTGTCCAGAATAATTCCTAGATACCTTGCTTGATTTGCCTGCTCTAGTATTATTGCTGGCGGTGTGTTTCTTTTGAGTGTGAAACATTCGTTCGCACATTTGCCTTTATTAATGACAATATTCCAATGTCTTGCCCATTCTTCAAACGATGCTGCATACTCTTGCAACCCATCTGCAGCCGCAAGTGAGGTCATTGGGCACAAATCTACCAGCTAGGTGTTTAACAAAAGCCTCTGCCTGCTCGATAACAGACCGACACCATGAACCATTTGCATCCATCAGACGCGCCTTCCTGGGACATCTTCTCTTAATCGCCCGTGTGGTCTTCCACAATGAATGAATTGCCTCACTATCCGTGCCAGTGTTAGCAAGCCTTTGGTCGAACCACTCTGACCTAAAATCAGCCAATCACCGTCGTAGAACAGACTGCGCTCTATTCCAAGCGGCCTTGTCTTGTGGATGACGGGATCTCTCCCACCTGATGCGCAGTCGGCTTTTCTCCCCAAATTAATTGACGGATCTCACTTGTAAGTGGAATACCAGCAGCAGCTATTCGTCGTTACGGCTTGCGCCTAGCAACAGGTGCAGCAAAACAAAGTTTTCCCGTAAATATATCTAGGATATCGTCAATATCCTCCGGGCGAATTACTTTATTCAGATCCACCGATTGCTGCAACAGCGACTGAAACAACTCCAAGTTACTGTGTTTTGATATGATACGCTCCACAACTGGATACTGCGTCGCCTAAGCACTTTATGTTATAATTAAAGGCGGGTGGTCAGAGCTCAACTCAACAACTGCCTGGATATTTGCATGGATGCCCAGAATGCCTCGTGTTAAAGCAAAATCTAAGAAGCTTGGTGATCCTCTTCTGCCATACGGAAATCTGGTTGGTTCTCCTGTAGCTAACGTGTTTAGCTGCGAATTTAGGACAAGATTCGCTAATGCAGTGCCTCTTGAATTATTCCTACCAGCACCCCATAACCAGTGCACAGCGTTCCAATCACCAGCAACTACACATTTAGAACCATAACCATCAATGATTTCAGAGAAGTCATCCGTCGACCAATTCAATCTTTGTGGGCAATATATAGCACCAAAATTGATAATACCAAGCTCTGTGTTTATAGCTGCAGATACAATCTGCAGTTTTGATGTAGTCACTGGCATTAGCGGGAAGTGCTCCCTCTCTTGCGTTACCCGTACTTGGATCATTAGCTGAATAAGCCATACATCTTTGGAGAATTAGTTCCCCGGCAGTGAATTTCATTTAATAAAAGCACATCAATGCAATGTCACTGCACAAAGCTATGTACCTCAGGCAGCTTCGTGGAGATGCCAATCAGTTTGAGGCTTGAGTGCAGCAAGCGCCTGCAATATTTGCATATACTGCTGTGCTTGCTGTTGTTGCTGCTTATATTGCAGTTTCTGTTGCTGTTTTTGCTGATGCATAATAATCTTAATAAAATAATTTTGACTTTCTTGAAGTAAGTGAATTACCTTCATGATGCCTTCCAAATTAGTGCCATATAAGGCATGTTGCTGGGAATCATCTTTACGATTTTATCTTTGCTTGAGTGACCGGTGTTGCTCAACGTCCTCATGATATTTGGCTCCTCTTGTTACATCAGCATAGGAAAGATTCGAAGTGCCAGGCTTTGGCCGTGTGCGGTCCCTAAACGCCTTATACTTGGCGCAACCAGAGAAGTTTGCTGGCTACTGTTGGCTACAATTGTAACATGTACATAACTTACTACGTGGTCTAGTGCAGCTACTTCTAGGATGTTCACCACCACATTTAACGCAAACGAAAGTTTTGCGACAAAATTTAGCTGCATGTCCAAATTCCTGGCAGCGATGGCATTGGATAACAACCAGTCTGTTGCGAAGCCATTCCACTTTAACTCGCATGTTGCAAAGTTTTGTGATGTGACATCACTGTTATTAAGTGCTGGGGATATATTTAAGAAGAACATATTAACTGGCTTCCCTGCGCTTAGGTGAATATACACCTAAAACTTTATGTCCCAACTTGTCCATATCATCTATAATTCTGGTCTGAGACATACTGTGATGCAGTCCTTTCACACAAACCCTGTATGGCCTTTCATCTTTTAGTTGATAACAGTAGAATTCATACTTTTCATCCTCAAGCCATTTTACAATGTCACGATAAGCGTCGGCATTATCTACATAGATACGCAATACCCCTCCAAGGGAGGATTTGCATATAAATTGCTCAATATTAACAATTTTGGCAAGACACTCTTGCAATAAGTTTACATTGTCAAATCCTTCTATAACAATTGGAGAAGGTTTTGGCTTTTTACTGGCGGCAGCTTTTTGTTGGCGAGCAGCAGCTGCTGCTTGCTTACTTGTTGTAGGAAACTCGTCACAGCTTACTAAGTCACCGTAACTTTCCAGATCTACATCTTCTGGAAGCTCCGCTAAGAGTAAAAACCTATTAGACTCATCACTGTACGCTCCCTTGGCTAGCTCGCTAGGAGCAAATTTCTTTTTGATTGTTATTGACACAGTATAAGGTCCGACCTTACGACCTTAATACATTGAAACCGTGCAGGCAAGGCAATTGGTCTGGCTGTTGAGGTTGGTTTATCTTCTTTGTATTGATATTCTGGATTGACACGTTCTAATAGTGCATTGTGTCTCTGTGTTCACTCCGGCCGCGCCGAAGCATAATCTTAGTTATGCCAGACACCTTAAAATTCTTTTGTAAGTTACTTATTTCAATTAAAATTTGTACTTAACAATTCGCGGAAATTTGAACTTAATTTCAGTTATTAATTTGATTTTTAATTTAATTTTTTTTTTTAATTTTATTTTTAATTTATTTGCTGAACAAATAGTAACGCTCACAGCAAAACTTTCCTTGTTTAAAATTAAATATAATAACGATTATTAATCACATTTTTCAACCGAACAATTTCTTTTTCACAAACATAATAATTGGTCAATTGTTGATCTACTTTCTGAATTTCGTTAAGATTGAACAATTAACACGGATTTTATATAACATTAAGTATCACGTTACAGAGCCTGGCGGGTTAAAAGTCGCGCGCAATGACTAAGCACGGGTACAACTGTGTGTGTGTGTGAGTATGAGTGTGTTTGGCTGTATATGTAGGCAAAGGGGCTCTCGTAGTCGGGTACACTCGACTACAGACTTCTTACTTGTTTTTATATAGTCTTGTATTTTTTTGCGCTTTTTTTTATTGACAAAGAAAAGTATGGAAACCGTTAGCCCATTGGGTTTTTTTAAGTCTTCCATTTTAAACAAGTAAGAAGTCTGTAGTCGAGTGTACCCGACTACGAGAGCCCCTTTGCCTACATATACAGCCATACACACATACTCATACATACACACAGTTCTGCACGTACTTGGCCATTGCGCGCGCCTTTTAGCCCACCACGCTCTATAGCGCGGTACTTATTGTTGTATAACTTCCGTGTTTTTCGTTCAATTTTAACGAAACTCACAACGTAGATGAAGAATGGTCTACTTAATATATGTGTGAAAAAGAAATCTTATCGGTTGAAAATTGTGCTTAATAATCGTTTTTTTCGATTTGCGGGGGTCAGGGGAGGAAATTGAAAAATCCAAAACAAACTCGTATAGCGTACGAATATAACAAATCTAGATGCCAAATTTCGTTGCTCTAGCTCTTATTTTGCGCGCGCTACGATACCCCCCCGGGGCCCATAACGCCACTTTTGCTGATCTATAACTTCCGAGAGTTTTGATCAATCTTAACCAGATTCACAACATCGATGAAGAATGGGCTAATTATGATGTGTGCCAAAAATAAATTTGATCGGTTGAAAATTGTGCTTAATAATCGTTTTTTTCGATTTTCGGGGGTCAGGGGAGGAAATTGAAAAATTAAAAACAAACTTGTACAGCGTACGAACATAACGAATCTAGATTTCAAGTTTGGTTACTCTAGCTCCTATAGTCTCCGAGAAACAGGCGTTCATACGGACGGACGGACGGACGGACGGACGGACGGACGGACGGACGGACGGACGGACAGACAGACGGACAGGGCTAGATCAACTCGTCTTGTCGTCCTGATTCAGAATATATATACTTTATGGGGTCTCCGATGATTATTTCTATGTGTTACATACTTTTGGATTTTGCATATTTCCAATAGCTCCGCTTTGCTCTTTTTTTACAAAAAAGGCAAAGGGGCTAAAAAGCAAGTGAGGTAATAAGTTTAAAATAGATGATGCCTAAGGAATATAAACAAAACTGCCGTGACGTGTAGCTAAAGAACCCTGAATTTCGGGCTTGGCTCCGTAAGAACCCAAGTGACGAAAGCAGGGTATATTGCAGTTATTGCAAGACATCATTTACTGCAAAGCTAAGTGATATACGCGCACATTTAGGAACAGAAAGGCACAACAGTGTAACTGGAGCCTACCAATGTAGAAATGTTTTGGCGTGGTACTTTATTGAAGATTTGAGGCGTGACATCGGCGATTCTAAATATAGTCTCTTAATCGACGAGTTAACGGTCATCAGTGTTACAAAGCATTTAGGTAATTATTTACCCTTACTTTATGAATCTGTACATTTAAATATTATTTATATTAATTATTAATATTATTGACGAGTTAAATCTACTCCATATTCAAGTTTTCTCGGAATATAGATGGCCAAACCTAACGGTGTAATTTTAGTTACATTCGACTCTTATAATTTACCAAATAAATTAGATATATCTTGGCACTCAGTCAAGGTTAGGGAATACATACGTAACCCAATGCTTTGCACGACCTGCTGCTTCTAGGTCATACTGCAAAACATTGTAAACACCCAACAACATGTTTATCTTGCAACTTGCCCCCCACCTCCCAGAACACCGCTCCTTCACCTTCTGTGCTACCTGTAACTGCCTTGCAAAACCGGTCCCCGAGGAACCGCACAATTCTCAAAATAAGGTAGATAATTTTGACTAACCATAGGAACCAAGGCATCCCCGATAATGAATACGAATACGCCGATAGAGCTGCCATTCAAATGAGTTCTGGTCCCTCGCTCCTTCTTAATTCAATCAACATAAATGACATGAAGAACTTGATTCGTGTTAATCTGAAATGGAGTCTGTTCTCCCAACGGTACGCAGGTATTAACTCGGACTGCACTGAAATAAGCTTCACCCCAAAGCTTAAGACTGCAGAATACGCACGAGCGTCTACTTAACGGCACCTTAAGGCCTCTATGCCCACTCTGCAGCGCAAACATAACAGTCGATCACATACTCGATTCCTGCCGTCATCTAGAAAGCATTAGGGTTCCTGAATTTGGTTCCTAACCTCCATCCCAACTCCTCCCCTTTCCAACAGAAGTTAAAAATGTATAAATTTATTTCGAAATGTAAATCTATAATATAACTAATTGACAGTTTCGAGCCGAAGGTCCCAGCAGAAAGTGCTCGTTTAATTAATAAGCTTAGTATTGAATACTAGACCTTATTTTTTAAAAATAAATGAATAAATAATATTAAATGATTGTTTCCTTGTTCCTATGATTGTTTATAATTTACTACTGGGTGCAGCGTGGTGTACTCGTCTCCACATTCTTGAAGCTTGTGGACTTAGAAAAAAGTAATGCCACATGCCTTGTTAATGCATAAAAAATGTCGGAATACAATTTAGACACAAAAAAACTTGTAGGTATTTGCACCGATAATGCCAATGTTATGGTAGGCGTCAACAACTCTGTCCATCAAAAATTAAAATCGTAATCGCCTACACTGATTTTAATGAAGTGTGTCTGCCACTCCGTGCAGCTGGCAAAAAAACCAAGTTTGTAAAGAATACTTGCCTGAGAATTTGGAGTTCTTAATATATGAAACCTTTAATTGGTTTTCCAGAAGTTCATCTCGGCAATTAGATTATAAGAAAATCAATGCTAAGTGCTCGTGCGTATTTTATTAATTAACATTGCTGCTCAATTTTTAGCCCGTTTGCCTTTTTGTAAAAAAAGAGCAAAGCGGAGCTATTGGAAATGTGCAAAATCCAAAAGTATGTAACACATAGAAATAATCATCGGAGACCCCATAAAGTATATATATTCTGAATCAGGACGACAAGACGAGTTCATCTAGCCCTGTCCGTCTGTCTGTCTGTCCGTCTGTCCGTCTGTCCTTCTGTATGAACGCCTGTTTCTCAGAGACTATAAGAGCTAGAGCAACCAAACTTGAAATCTAGATTCGTTATGTTCGTAGGTTATACGAGTTTGTTTTGGATTTTTGAATTTCCTCCCCTGACCCCCGCAAATCGAAAAAAACGATTATTAAGCACAATTTTCAACCGATCAAATTTATTTTTGGCACACATCATTATTAGACCATTCTTGATCGATGTTGTGAATCTGGTGAAGATTGATCAAAAATCTCGGAAGTTATACATCATCAAAAGTGGCGTTATGGGCCCCGGGGGGGTATAGTAGCGCGCGCAAAATAAGAGCTACAGCAACAAAATTTAGAACGTAGATTTGTTATGTTCGTACGCTATACAAGTTTGTTTTTGATTTTTAAATTTCCTCCCCTGACCACCGCAAATCGAAAAAAACGATTATAAGGTACAATTTTTAGCGATAAGATTTCTTTTTCGCACACAAATTAAGTAGACCATTCTTCATCTACGTTGTGAGTTTCGTTAAAATTGAACGAAAAACACGGAAGTTATACAACAATAAGTACCGCGCTATAAAGCGTGGGGGGCTAAAAGGCGCGCGCAATGACCAAGTACGTGCAGAACTGTGTGTATGTATGAGTATGTGTGTATGGCTGTATATGTAGGCAAAGGGGTTCTCGTAGTCGGGTACACTCGACTACAGACTTCTTACTTGTTAGCCCCTTTGCCTTTTTGTAAAAAAAGAGCAAAGCGGAGCTATTGGAAATGTGCAAAATCCAAAAGTATGTAACACATAGAAATAATCATCGGAGACCCCATAAAGTATATATATTCTGAATCAGGACGACAAGACGAGTTCATCTAGCCCTGTCCGTCTGTCTGTCTGTCCGTCTGTCCGTCTGTCCGTCTGTCCGTCTGACCGTCTGTCCGTCTGTCCGTCTGTCCGTCTGTATGAACGCCTGTTTCTCAGAGACTATAAGAGCTAGAGCAACCAAACTTGAAATCTAGATTCGTTATGTTCGTAGGTTATACGAGTTTGTTTTTGATTTTTCAATTTCCTCCCCTGACCCCCGCAAATCGAAAAAAACGATTATTAAGCATAATTTTCAACCGATCAAATTTATTTTTGGTACACATCATATTTAGACCATTCTTGATCGATGTTGTAAGTCTGGGTAAGATTGATCAAAAATCTCGGAAGTTATACATCATCAAAAGTGGCGTTATGGGCCCCGGGGGGGTAATGTAGTGCGCGCAAAATAAGAGCTAGAGCAACGAAATTTGGAACGTAGATTTGTTATGTTTGTACGCTATACAAGTTTGTTTTTGATTTTTAAATTTCCTCCCCTGACCCCCGCAAATCGAAAAAAACGATTATTAAGCACAATTTTCAACCGATAAGATTTCTTTTTCACACACATATTAAGTAGACCATTCTTCATCTACTTTGTGAGTTTCGTTAAAATTGAACAAAAAACACGGAAGTTATACAACAATATATCACCGGTACACATAATACATGGGATGAGCTTCTGCCAGAGTTAAAGCTGGCCATTAACAGCAGTGCGTCGGATACCACGGGATTCAGCACGGCTTTCGTCGTGCATGGACGGGAACCAAGGTTACCAGGCGCCCTATACGATGAAGTGACAGCCGGATTAGGACCCGTCGTCGAAGACCCAGAAACCAAGGCCACCAGATTAAAGGAGTTGTTCAAAGTGGTGCGGGACAGCACACAACCGGCATCCCAGGAGCAAAAAAGGCACTACGACTTACGACGAGGGGAGTGGCGACCCACCATAGGAACCCTGGTACTCGTGAAGCAACATCATTTATCCAGTGGAGCAGAAGGATTTGCGGCCAAGCTTGCACCGAAATATGATGGACCATACCGGGTGGTGAATTTTATAGCACCCACTATCGTACGACTCCAATCCACCACCGGTAGAAAAAGGATCAAGGCTAGCCTTGGAGACCTGAGGGAATACACCGAGAACTCCACGAAGGCCGAGGAGGCAGAGACAGGAGGCCCAGGGGAGAATAATTCTCCCACCCCATTATAGTACGAACAAGAAAGCGCCCGAATGAAACTAACCGGCATGACATTTGAAACTTTTACAGGTATCCCGCGAACGTCGCAGCCGCAGGAAGACAACAACGGCAACCGGCCGCTGGGGCAGCGGCCTTCATCTCCGATTCCGAGTCAGAGCCGGAACCGGAACCGGATGACCAGGACGAAGCCATATCGATCGGGTCACCTGTCGACTCGGCATATGACTCGGACAACGATGGCCCAGGCAACGAGGGAGACGAAGGAATGCCAGCGCCGCCAGAAGAAGTGCCCGCGCCGCCAGAAGGAGTGCCATCACTGCCAGAAGAAATGCCGGCATCACCAGAAGATCGCGACGGAAGACGTCCCAGAGCAAGTCGATCCAGTGCAGCCCAACCCAACACAACACCACCCAGCTTTGGAACCCGAGGAGGAGCCTCTGGACGACCTGTGCGGCGATGCGGGAACAGCCTTACTCCAGGAGTTCGTAAACCTCAACGGGATGGAAGGGCTGTTGGATGAAGTCGACTGGGTAGACGCACCACCAGACTGGGAAGTCGACACCGCGGGCCATCGACTCCCGGGAAGCGTCGTCGAGCCCGTCCAAGGGATAATTCGAGGAGTAGTCCGAGCACGACGTTGGGTACACCGGAGGAATGGGGAGCTCTTCCGAATCACCACTCGCCTGAATGGCCGGGTGTTGGTATCACACCGCCTCGCCAAGTAGGGGAGGGGTGCAACAGCGACGCCAGCGTCACCACGCACATGCGCGATAAAACGACACATCTACGCAAAGATGCTCGAGAGAGCATCTACGCAAAGCTCTCAAGTTAAGACCAACATGCGCAACACCGGGAGAGCGCGAGAGTAAAAGCGCACAAGCGCGCGTTACCTATGTCGGATAAATGAGTGCGCAATGCACTCAGTAAACAAACACACGGACAAACGTGTGTAAAGGCCGCTATGCAAAACGGTTAAGTGAGTGCGCAATGCACTCATTTCAAAACGCAATGCGTAGAAATTTCTAGGTCAAGAGGAGTCTTAAAAAATCAGCGAAAGCAACCGGACGTGACAAGTGAAGTGAGACAAAAAAATGGAAAACCAACCACCACCCGATGAGCAACAACAGCAACTACAATGGAGACGGATGACCCCACTGGAGATCTACGAATGGTTGTCCGAGGAGCAGAAGAGACGGCAGCGGCAAGCCGAGCAGGAGCAGCGCCCATGGGAGTGGCTGACCCCGCACGAAATGTGGGCAACACTGATGGAGGAGGAGCGACAACAGCAGAAGGGGGAACAGCATCAACAGCCACGGCAAGAAATGGAAGGCGGGTGACTGCAAAGAAAGCACAGTGTTAGAATAGAAATAGCGAGAAAGAATGTTAGTTTGTACGCATAGAAAAAAATGTTAGTTTGTAGATATAGAAGAATTCTAGTTTGTAAGCAGAGAAAATGTTAGGTTAAAAAGAATTATAAAAGAATGTTAATTGATAAGTAGGAAACTAAGAATAAAAATGAAATGAACCCAAAACCAGAAAAGGAAACAAATAGTGATAGTGAACCCTAATCCTAATCCTAACCCTAATCCTAACTCTAACCCACGCTCATCCTACCCAGTTGGCTATGAGAATACAAACAGCCGAGTGACAAGTTAGCGCCGCCATTCGCAACTTGCCACCCTGTTGTTCAGTAGCTCTGACCAGAGGAGTATGATGACCGCCGGTGGCATAATCCATCCCCAGGATGAGGCTATGCCACAGGAACCTAACTGCCTCACCCCATCCATAACCCTATCTGTAGTAGTCCATAGACGAGTACTCTCATGGTCCATTCAGATCTTCTCCTCCATAGCCCCGTCTGTTGGGGTCCATTGGTGAGTACTCCCATGGCTCACACAGACCCCCTCCTCCATAAGATCTCCTCCCCCTAATCCCAACCGCGTTCGCCAGAACACGACCACTGATTTCTCTGTGGGTGGGTCCGGTGGGAGTGATGTAGAGTTTCTGACCCGGCCGGTCGTACTAATATAAATATTCAGCCACCCAGAACTACCTTACAGTTGGCGCCCGAGCAGGGACCGGTCTGGTAAAGAGCTCTAGGTCAGGGTCACTAGCAACCGATTTGCGTATCCGCAATAGGTGCCTTCTATTTAATTTCTTTGGGTTGGTTTTATTTTATTTGAAAAAAAAAAATAGAGAGAAAGCAGTTTCCATCGGCGAGAATCGAACTCGCAAACTAAACCACTTAGTTTGCAAAAAAAAAAAAAAAAACAAGTAAGAAGTCTGTAGTCGAGTGTACCCGACTACGAGAGCCCCTTTGCCTACATATACAGCCATACACACACATACTCATACATACGCACGTACTTAGCCATTGCGCGCACCTTTTAGCCCCCACGCTCCATAGCGCGGTACCTAATGTTGTATAACTTCCGTGTTTATTGTTCAAATCTAACGAAATTCACAACGTAGATGGAGAATGGTCTACTTAATATGTGTGCGTAAAAGAAATTAGATCGGTTAACAATTGTATCTGAAAATCGATTTTTTCAAATTGCGGGGGTCAGGGGAGGAAATTGAAAAATCTAAAACAAACTCGTATAGCGTACAAGCATAACAAATATATGTTCCAAATTTCGTTGCTCTAGCTCTTATTTTGCGCGCACTACTATACCCCCCCGGAGCCCAAAACGCCACTTTTGCTGATCTATAACTTCCGAGATTTTTGATCAATCTTCACCAGATTCACAACATCGATCAAGAATGGTCTAATAATGATGTGTACCAAAAATAAATTTGATCGGTTGAAAATTGTGCTTAATAATCGTTTTTTTTAAATTGCGGGGGTCAGGGGGGGAAATTGAAAAATCCAAAACAAACTCGTATAGCGTACGAACATAACAAATCTACGTTCCAAATTTCGTTGCTCTAGCTCTTATTTTGCGCGCACTACTATACCCCCCCGGGGCCCAAAACGCCACTTTTGCTGATCTATAACTTCCGAGATTTTTGATCAATCTTCACCAGATTCACAACATCGATCAAGAATGGTCTAATAATGATGTGTACCAAAAATAAATTTGATCGGTTGAAAATTGTGCTTAATAATCGTTTTTTTCGATTTGCGGGGGTCAGGGGAGGAAATTGAAAAATCAAAAACAAACTCGTATAGCGTACGAACATAACAAATCTACGTTCCAAATTTCGTTGCTCTAGCTCTTATTTTGCGCGCACTACATAACCCCCCCAGGGGCCCAAAACGCCACTTTTGCTGATCTATAACTTCCGAGATTTTAGATCAATCTTACCAAAATTCACAACATCGATCAAGAGCGGTCTAATTATGATGTGTGCCAAAAATAAATTTGATCGGTTGAAAATTGTGCTTAATAATCGTTTTTTTCAAATTGCGGGGGTCAGGGGGGGAAATTGAAAAATCCAAAACAAACTCGTATAGCGTACGAACATAACAAATGTACGTTCCAAATTTCGTTGCTCTAGCTCTTATTTTGCGCGCACTACTATACCCCCCCGGGGCCCAAAACGCCACTTTTGCTGATCTATAACTTCCGAGATTTTTGATCAATCTTCACCAGATTTACAACATCGATCAAGAATGGTCTAAATATGATGTGTGCCAAATATAAATTTGCTCGGTTGAAAATTGTGCTTAATAATCGTTTTTTTCGATTTGCGGGGGTCAGGGGAGGAAATTGAAAAATCAAAAACAAACTTGTACAGCGTACGAACATAACGAATCTAGATTTCAAGTTTGGTTGCTCTAGCTCTTATAGTCTCCGAGAAACAGGCGTTCATACGGACGGACGGACGGACGGACGGACGGACGGACGGACGGACGGACGGACGGACGGACGGACGGACGGACAGACAGACGGACAGGGCTAGATGAACTCGTCTTGTCGTCCTGATTCAGAATATATATACTTTATGGGGTCTCCGATGATTATTTCTATGTGTTACATACTTTTGGATTTTGCATATTTTCAATAGCTCCGCTTTGCTCTTTTTTTACAAAAAAGGCAAAGGGGCTAAAAAACACCTTCCGTCAGCGCGGTTCAAACCGTGGAATATGTATCCACGTAGTTGAAAAAAAAAAAAAACCTTCCGTCAGCATGGTTCGAACCTGGGAACGTGCACCCATGTAGTAAAGAAAAAAAAAGGAGACACATCTTCCGTCGACACGAATCGCTGGCACATATACATACATATAGCTACCTACAGAAATTAAAAGAAAATAGATTTAAGACAGAGTTGTAAAAAAAAAAAAAAAAAAATAAAAAATTAAAATCTAGATTTGGAAGAAGAAAAAAAAAAGAAAGGACTAACTGTAAGAAAGGCTCCATGGAGGGGAGCGGGAAGCATAAACCACGGGCCTCCAACCGCGACACATCTAGGACTGTCTATCACGGGCCTCCAACCGCGACACATCGAGTACAGTCAATCACGGGCCTCCAACCGCGACACATCTAGTAGAGTCAATCACGGGCCTCCAACCGCGACACATCTAGACAGTCAATCACGGGCCTCCAACCGCGACACATCTAGGACAGTCAATCACGGGCCTCCAACCGCGACACATCTAGTAGAGTCAATCACGGGCCTCCAACCGCGATACATCTAGTAGAGTCAATCACGGGCCTCGAACCGCGACACATCTAGTAGAGTAAAAACACGGGCCATCAACCTCGACACATCTAGTACCGTCAATCAGGGTCCGCCAACCGCGACACACCAAGGACAGTTAAGCACGATATAGCTCCATCAAGCACAGGCCTTCAAAAGGATATCATCGATCAGGATCAAGGACGATCCTGCAGCAAGCAACCACAGAACGAAGTACACGACAACATGGGGACCAAGTGGATCTCATACCGGCGGAAGGATGAACTTCAGGCATTAGCCACGGAGTTTGGCCTGGAGCCCACGGGTTCAGTGGACGAACTGAGGCATCGCTTGGCCACGTTCATCAAACGAGGCGAACACTCTACGGAGGTGCAGGCTCGACTCGAGGAGTTAAAGGCCACTTACAAAGACGCACCGACTCCAAGGGACCAATCTTCGGTCACCACGCCTACTAACGACCCATGGGAGGCCAAACAAGAACCTGTACTTGAAGAGATCCTGCAACTGCCGATACCCACCTCCCACAGAAGCTCACGCCCCAGATCAAGAAGCCACCGGGAAGCAAGCACAAGCCCAAGCCGGTAGGAGGACATATCCTGTGCGACCTTGGCTAATAAGCTGCGATGTGCGGGCATGACGTTCAACGGTAACAGCGACCCATTACGCTTCATCGAGACAGTGGAGGAGCAATTGACCATGTATTGTATACGGCCAGACCGGCTACCAACAATGATGGTTGGCCTATTGACCGAGGAAGCAGCGGATTGGTACCGAGTTACCAAACCGCAAACCCTCAGCTGGAGCCGGCTCAAGAAGCAGTTCCTGGAATTCTTCCTGCCTCCCAGATACTTCCACCACCTGGAAGACAATATCCGTCGACGACTACAGGAACCCGGGGAACCTTTTTTAACAATACCAAGTCGCCCTTCGAGTAATGATGCAGCGGCCCCATTACTCGGAAGCACAGGAGCTGGCGCGGATTTTCGATAACATGCTCCCAGACTACCAGATGTACGTGCGTCGAAAAGACTGCCCCACCTAGCAACTCTTTCCGAGAGCGTAGAGGAGTACGAGACAGCGCAGAGACTGTACGATATCAGACGGAAGGAGTTCGGAGTTTCGCGAGCGAAATCACCACTCCGGTTCAGGGAACCAATGCGGCCCATAGCTACCACACATTATCAAGAAGGATATCAACCCGAGAGGAACAGAGATAGGTTCCCACCGATTTCAATCTTCCAAATGTAGACTGGTCACATAATCCTACCTTGCCTAATGTTATGTCACCAGTAGTAGTTAATGAATTCATTGAGTCTCTATTGGACCTATCAACTTGTCAGGTTAATCCTGTTCGTAATTGTAATGGTCGTTTACTTGACCTGATTTTTGCATCAGATTCATCTAATGCTATAGTGAAGCAAACTTGTCCTATTGTTTTCCCGGAAGATATATATCATCCAACCCTAAATTTACAATTTGATTTGCCTATGCCTAAAGAATACTTTGCAGATAACCCTGTAGTTAAATCCAGATGCTTCAAAAAATGAAACTTTGAGAAACTTAATTCTTTACTTTATGAGACTAACTGGTCTCAATTATTCTCTTGTTGCGATATTAATGAGGCCACGTCGATCTTTTATAATATGTTAAACATACTTTTTGATAAATGTGTTCCTTTAGTCTCACAAAAGAGGACGAATAGACCTCCATGGTTTACTAAAGAATTAGCAACACTTAAAAATGTCAAATCTCGATATTATAAAAGATTTAAGTCGACGAGTAGAATCTCTGATTTCTCTCTGTACGTTATAGCTAAAACAAATTTTGTTTCGTGTAACACGCATTGTTACAATGATTATTTATCTCGTTGCCGTTTACAATTCCGGTAAAATCCAAAACAATTCTTTAGCATTGTTAATTCAAAGCGTAAAGCAAATGTTTTTCCCAACTCGGTTAATTATGAAGGCATGACCGCAAACTCTGATCAGGCGGCAGCCGAGTTATTTGCAGATTTCTTTCAATCTACGTACTCGCTTAGTGGTTTGTCTCGTGATAGTTACTATCCGTACAGATTAATAACATCTAACTACATTTTTACTCCTGTTATCCTCGAAAGTTTGCTATTAAGTGAACTACATTCGCGATCGTTTAGCGGACGTTTATCTAACGCATAGCTATACTCTTTGCGCTCTCTGAGCGAACGTTCTCACTACGCGCGCGACTTTTGGCTTAGCCGATCGCGTGCTTCACCCACACGTGTTCTGTTTGGTCAAGCAGTATCGCGTGATCACTAATACATATTCACGGCCGTTGCTGTGTTATCACAACTAATCAGTGTACACAACAACAACTACAGCAGTTGTAGAAATCAATAAACACGTGTGGGCTGGCTGCAGTCAGCCAGCCATTTACTTATTTATTTTTTTGTTTATTAGTTATTTAACCCTTGCACCCTCCTCACCATCGGGATGGACTGGCAACTGCCATCTAATCCTGTTGCTGTTAAAGCAACCAAATCTGCCGGAAAAAAGGGTAAAATTGATGGTAAAAAAATGAGTGAGCCCTCATCCAGCGATTCAGACAATCGCAGCTCCTCTCTTGAACCTGGTGAAATCAAGCGAAAAGTCCCACGTGGACGATCGCCGAATAACTCAATGGAACATGGAGCCAGCTCTAGTGCTGCGGCAAGAGCCAGGTTGTCCAACAACTCTTTTGCTGCGCTGTCTGCTGACAGCGATGATGACAGTGACGATGACGATATGGTTGTCGACAAAATCATTCAAAAAACCAGTGACGAAGCTAAAACGGAAGCTCCAATGACTAGAGCTATAAAGCCTCCACCTATATTTATACCTGATGTCAGCAACATTGGTGCCTTCATAAAATCAATAAATAAGATCGTTGGTGAGGGTAAGGAGTTCTCCTATAAAACTGGCATGAACAACAAGATAAGGGTGATGATGCCGGACAAGGTAAGTTACTCCGCATTAAAGCGCCTTCTAGACGAACATAACATGAGATACCAGACCTTCCAACCTCGTGATGAGCGTGCATTTCGTATAGTGGTAAAAGGTCTCCATCCCACCACGGACAAGGCCGATATTGTGTACTCTCTTTCGAAGCAGGGGCACATAGTTAGGGATCTCCACAATGCCACTAGCCGCATTACCAAAGCCCCAATGCCGATCTTTTTTGTTAACCTTGAGCCCTCCAGTAACAATGCCAAGGCTTTCCAAATCACGAGGTTGTGTAATTCAATTGTTACAGTAGAGCCCCCTATCAAATTCAACGACGTCATTCAATGCTTCCGGTGCCAAGGGTTTGGCCACACTCAGAGGTATTGTAAGCTACAACACAAATGCGTCAAGTGCGGCGCGGGACATAGTACTATGGAGTGCACAAAGCCAAAGGACGACCCGGCCTCTTGTGTACATTGTAGAGGGGATCATGCTGCATCATACAAAGGGTGTAGCGTCTACAAAAAGCAAAGGCTATAGCAGCGCCGAAACCAAAGAAACCTCAGCCCAACGCTTCGAGGCTCTCAACTGATCCGAGAGTCTCTTTCAACAACACCAACTCCAGTTATGCCAACATGGTGAGGAACGGAACAGACATTTCACAATCTGAAACTATCCAAAGTGCTCCTGCCACGGAGTCTCAACTTGAAGCAATGGCTTCACGTATGGAAGCACTCATGGAGAAACTATTGGAGAAGATGTTCGCGCAGATGTCGATGCTGATTGCCTCCGTGGTTAAATCATGCACGAAGTAAATCTTTAAATAACCATATGGAATGCGAACGGCCTGTGTAAAAACAGGCCAGAGGTCGAGCACTATGCGAAGACCAACCACATCGACATCTTGCTGCTTTCTGAAACTCATCTTACCTCAAGATCGTACTGCAAAATCAGCGGATATGAATTAATTATTGCAAGCCACCCAAGTGGCAACGCTCGCGGAGGAGACGCTATCCTCATACACAGCGGCATACAATTTGTGGAGCTCCCTGCAATTACGGAGGATTACATGCAGTGTGCGCAAATCAGACTGACCAGCCCTCTTGGGGATATTACCTTGGCAGCTACATATATTCCTCCCAAACACACAGTGTTGGAAGAGGATTTTAACATACTTATGGACTCCCTAGGATCGAGGTTCATAGTTGGTGGTGACTTCAACGCCAAGCATGGATGGTGGGGCTCTAGGATCTCTAATCCTAAAGGAAGAGCTCTATTGAAGTGCATCCTGAAAAGAAAACTAACCTGTCATGCTCTGGACCAGCCCACTTATTGGCCCACGGATCCATGTAGGATCCCGGATATCCTGGACTTTGCCATATCCAGTGGAATTGACCCTACAAAAATTGTGTGCCTATCCACCCCTGACCTTCTGTCGGACCATAGTGCCATCACCCTAGACTTCGACGTGCCAGTGTCAAGATCAGCTGCCCGCAGTAGGCTTTGGAAAAACGCTACTGACCCCTTCAAGTTTAAGAGTTGGCTAGAGCGTAATGTTGACTCATCCCCCACTCTCAACTCAGCGGATGACATTGATCGTTGTATAGAAGATCTCACTAATGCCATTAAAGAAGCAGCCAACTATGCCTCGCCTAGGGTAACTTCCACTCCTCGAGCCCCCACCCGCGACATACACTTATGGAATGCTGAGGTGTCTGCCCTGGTGATTGAAAAACGTAGGCTCAGGCGTGTATGGTTTCTGTCTCGTAACCCAAGGGACAAAAACCTACTCAACAGAGCTTCCAAAAACCTGAGGGCCCGTCTCTCTGAGCTGAGAAGAAATTCCCTAGATTCTTTCCTGCAAAGCCTTGAGCCCGGCGACCCTCAGCATAACCTGTGGCATGTAACTCGCCACATACAGAGACCAGCGGTAAGACCTACTGTGGTCAGGGACATTAGAGGTGCATGGTGTCGCTCAGATGCTGAAAGAGCTGAAGCTTTTTCAGAACACCTGTTCGCAACATTCACCCCTTTCATGCGTTGCTCCGTTGAAGACAGAGTTGAAACCTTAAGACTTCTTTCCTTGCCCAGTCCCATCAGCCAACCTATTCCGCAAACAACGACTGCAGATGTCCAGGATGAAATTAACAGTTTGAAAAGAACCAAATCCCCTGGTCACGATGGAGTGGATGCGACTGCTCTCAAGATGCTTCCCCCCCCCTGTATCCTCCTGCTTACCAGCATCATCAACCAATGCCTGCGGATTGGTCATTTCCCAAAGACCTGGAAACGTGCAGAAATTATTATGATCCCTAAGCCTGGGAAACCTGAGGCCAAACTTGCCTCATATCGTCCGATAAGCCTACTGCCGATTCTCTCCAAAATATTTGAAAAAGTATTTCTGTGCAGAGTGTTGCCAGTACTGGATGAGGCTAGGCTGATCCCGGATCACCAGTTTGGTTTCAGGAAATCCCATGGGACTCCAGAACAATGTCACCGCTTAGTTGATCGCATACTCCAGGCCTTTGAGGAGAAGCAATACTGCGGTGCGGTGATGCTTGATGTTAAGCAGGCGTTTGACAGGGTCTGGCACTCAGGGCTACTCTTGAAGCTTAAGACAGCTCTACCGGATGCCTATTACTTACTGCTTAAATCCTTCCTAGATGACAGGCAGTACTATGTCAGGTGCGGGAACGCCAAGACGGTGGACAGGTCAATTCGAGCAGGAGTCCCGCAAGGCAGTGTCCTGGGGCCTCTTCTATACACCATCTATACTGCTGACATGCCAACAATTCAGGATGCTCGTCTGCTAACGGCCACCTATGCTGACGACACTGCATTCCTCGCTGTTGACAGTTCTCCTAGTGATGCCTCGGAGATCATCCAGAGTCAACTGGACCTACTTAACACCTGGCTTGTCAGGTGGAACATCGTTGTCAACTCCGACAAATCCACATACACAACATTCACCCTAAGAACTGGCAACTGCCCTCCCGTGCACCTAGATGGCGCAATCATTCCCGAGTGCGCTACGCCCAAATATCTGGGCATGGTTCTCGACCGCCGCCTTACTTGGATGGAACACATCCGCCGTAAAAGGATCCAAGCCGAAAGCAAAATGAAGAAGTTATTTTGGTTGATTGGCCGTAGATCCAGTCTGCCTCTTAAGTCCAAGTTATTGGTTTACAACTCCATCATTAAACCAACTTGGACTTACGGAATACAATTATGGGGCACAGCGAGCCCAAGCAATAGACTAAGAATCCAGACTCTCCAGAACAAAGCCCTACGCAACATAATTAATGCTCATTTATTTCATACCAATGTAGAAATTCACCACCATCTAAAGATTCCTTGGGTGAAAGAAGTAATCGCAGATATTAGTAATAAATATGCTAAAAGGCTACACGAACACTGCAATAACCTAGCGTTGAACCTTCTTGACAACAGCTGCACCACTAGAAGGCTACACAGGCTCCACCCCCTTGATTTATTATGTGAATAAAGACCACTGAGGGTACACCTTGAAGTATCTACAAACCAACAGTAGAAATTTGTTATTGTTTTAAGTAAAAGTCCAGTCAATAATACTACTAGTTAATTACTTTTGTTAATTAGTTAGTTAATTACTTTTGTAGACCGTTAAGTATTGAAATAATCCCTATTTAAGTTTAGTTTATAAAATTTAATTATTACCCTTATGGGTAGATTTTAAATAAAAATGCTAAATATGCACCTAAAAAAAAAAAAAAATTTCACGCGTATGGAAATATTTCAAAAGCTCTGAAGATAAGAAATTTGCAAAATGTCTTTCGTGTGGAAAAAGAGTATAAAACTAGCGGGAATACATCAAACTTACGAGATCATTTGAAAAAATTTCACCCTACATTGGATACTCAAGGGATGTACTAATAATGAACATGTATAAGGAAATCTCTGGAAAGTTGACAATTATTTTAGAAGAAACTTCAAACGTTGCAATTACATGCGACTTATGGACACCATGCGCCAACTCAAGTTTTTTAACGGTGACAGTTCATTTTGTCCACGACTATGCTTTTAAAAGAGCATCATTAGCAACCAAAAAGCTTTTGGATGCTACTAACCATTCGGCAAATAGAATTGCAAATACATTGCAAGAAATATTAGCGCAGAGGAACGTCCTTGAAAAAACAGTTGGTCACAGGACGACTAGCTGAATCGATCTAGCCCTGTCCGTCTGTCCGTCCGTCCGAACGCCTGTTTCTCAGAGACTATAAGAGCTAGAGCAACCAAATTTGAAACCTAGATTTGTTATGTTAGTACGCTATACAAGTTTGTTTTGGTTTTTCGAATTTCCTCCCCTGACCCCCGCAAATCGAAATAATCGATTATAAGACACAATTTTCAGCCGATCAAACTTCTTTTTCTTATATTAGGTAGACCATTCTTCAACTACGTTGTGAATTTCGTTAAAATTTAACAATAAACACGGAAGTTATACAACATTAAGTACCGCGCTATAGAGCGCGGGCGGCTAAAAGAAGCAATGGTACGTGCAGAACTGTGTGTATAGCTGTATATGTAGGCAAAGGGGCTCTCGTAGTCGGGTACACTCGATTACAGACTTCTTACTTGCTTTTTATGTTTCATCGAATTTTGGCAACGAATAATGCTATTAATAATGTGTTATTATCAACAACAAACGCACCATTCCCTTTAACTGCGGAGGAAATACAAATAGAGTAGAGCTATAAATGCATGGGCTATGGGCACAAGGAAGGCAGATGCAGAAGCAAGTATCCTGTGCCACACAGAATTTGCTACAAGTGCAGTCAAACTGGCCATAGTAGCAAAAAGTGCCAGAATCATCCAGCATGCATAGTGTGCTGCAGGAACAATATCGAGGGCAAATCTGCAGCACATTCTATATTGAGCAGGATGTGCCCCGAATGCATAAAGGCGCTAAATATGTTTAAAAAAAAATGGATAACTTCCTGCAACTTAACCTAAATTATTGCAGGGCGGCTCAAGATCTGCTGGAGCAGACAGTCAAGGAAGAACGGATAGAATTCGCCATGATATGCGAACATTACACGACCAAACACGAGGGCATCTGGCACGCAAATACGGATGGGAACGCCGCCATATGGAGTTGTGGCCAACCACCGGGCCAGCTATCACGTAGAGTTACAGGTAGGGGGTATGTAAGAGCTGACTGTGACGGAGGTACAATATATAGCTGCTATATAGCTCGAAGCATACCTCTGACCGAATTTGAAGTCATCATACAAAGTATTGCTCATGATGCGCTAACCAAACGCACCTGCATAATAGCTTGCGATTTTAACGTTTGGGCAACGAACTGGGGCAGTAGCAGAAAAAGCTAGCGTAGCACAGCCCTGCTAGATGCCACACTCGACGTTTGCATGCTAAACATCGGCGGCACGTATTGCAGCGCAAGACGAAAGTCGATTATTAATGACAGCGCAGATCAGCTAGCAGCATTGGTCAAGGCTGCATGTGACATGGCGATGAGGCGATCGTTCAGTAGAAGGAGCACGAGGAAACTAGTCCCTTGGTGGAACCAATCCATTGCCGAGACTCGCAGAGTGTTTAGCTGCAAGGAGACGTAGCCGAACGGCTAGAGGAAGTTCCAGCTTTGACATGTACACACATGCATACAAAGCGAAGAGCAAAATGCTCAAGGAACTCATTAAAGGCACCAAAGCAAAATGCTTCACAGACTTGTGGAAAACAGCCGACGCACAGCCATTCGCATTGGCATACAAATTGGTCAACTTGCCAAACAGCCAACTCCAAAATGCCCAAATATGCTGAAAAACATAGTACAAACTGTATTTCCCAGCCAGTCAATCATCAATGGAGCATACTTATGCGACTACAAGCAACTGGAGACCATAGAGCCGATCACAGCTGCCGGTTTGATAGAAATAGCCAGGCTAAAGAACGACAAAGCACCTGGACCGGACAACGTGCCAGACCGCACGCTCAAACTATTTATTGCCGCACGCCCAGACCAGTTCGTAGACACTTTCAATCGGTGCCTATTTGAAGGTGTGGTACCAAACAGATGGAAGATACAAAAACTGGTACTCATACCAAAACCAGGAAAGGAGTTGGAGAACCTCTCATCATACTGCACGCTATGCATGCTAGACACCACGGTGAAAATTCTGGAGAGAATTCTGTGCAACCGGCGGGAAAGCGATCTGACAGGCAAACAAGGGCTATCCGACCACCAGTTTGCATTCCGGAAGGGCAGAAGCATTTCACGCGGAAGTAACTACAATGGCAAGCAGTGCAATTAAAGGAACGCGGTGGGCAGGCGGCGACAAAAAATACTGCTTGATATGCACGCTAGACCTGAAAATGCGTTTAACTCAGCCAAATGGAGAAGCTACCTGCACAACAGGATATTAACGTTCGCATCAAGCAGAGGACATCACCAACTCATCGTCACTGCAGGAGTACCACAAGGATCAGTACTTGGGCACCTACTATGGAACGTCATGTACGATGACGTATTGCGGCTAGGCCTACCGGAAGAGTGCCAGTTGACCGGCTTTGCCGATGACATCGCACTGGTGACTGTGGCTAAGATGCTCAACAACGCCACCACAAAATGAGCCTCAGCGATCATACACTGGATGAGCGAGAACGGCCTTAGTTTGGCAGAGCAAAACACGGAAGCAGTCCTGTTTAGCAGCCGCAAGAAAGAAACGGCAACTATACGAGTAGGTTGTCGTAGGTACGTCGATCTCTTTAAAACCAGCAATCAAGTACCTGGGTGATGCTGGACCAGGAAAGCGAAAGTTTCAACTGTTGCCATCAGCAGAATGTTGGCAAACACGAATGGCCCAAAACAAGCTAGCAGGCGACTGATAGCTGGAATGGTGAGATCGACACTCTTCCATGGCTGCGAGGATGCAGCGCTAGTGGTGGCCGGTATGATCCCACTGCAGCTACTAACAACTCGACAGCAAACCGGTACTGTAGGTACAGCCCACCTGTGATTGGAAACTCTAAGCAGATGGCAAAAATTATGGATTGGTGCAAAAAGTGGCAAAAGGACCAGGAGGCTAATACCAAATCTAGTCCCCTGGATACTACGGAAACATGGGCAGATAGACTTGTCGAAGAGCTAGCTGGAGGTCTGACAACTGGGGAAGAAGTAAGAAGTGTTGGCGACAATACCTCTGCGGATGTATTGAAGATAGTCGAAAGCGATCCGACCCAACGATGTGCAAGGGATCAGGAAATCTCTAAAAGACGATCTGCTGCTACGCTTGAGAAAAAACCCAAACTATAGCGTGAGCATGGTGTCGGAAGCTGTTGGCAAAGCCCTGGGCAGTCGTGTGGTAGTTAACGCATTAACAGAAACTTCGCAAATCGATATCCGCAAGTTTGATGAACTAGCTACGAAGAAGGATGTTCTCGAAGCGGTAAAGTCCGAGCTTAATGACAAACACCTTACAGCCGACGTTATTAAGAGCCTCAGAACTGCTATGGAAGGCGTCCAGATAACCAAGCTCAATTTGCCGGTTGCCACCGCGATGGTGTTAGTAGACCTGAGAAGGATCCGAATCAGCTGGGTCATTTGCTATATTAAGCAAATCGTTTAGCCAAAGCGTTTTTATAGTTCTATGTATGTGTGTATGTATGAGTATGTATGAGTATGTGTGTTTATGGCTGTATATGTAGGCAAAGGGGCTCTCGTAGTCGGGTACACTCGACTACAGATTTCTTACTTGTTTTGTATAGAAATACTAAAAATCTTTGCACTTTTATTAGCCCCTTTGCCTTTTTGTAAAAAAAGAGCAAAGCGGAGCTATTGGAAATATGCAAAATCCAAAAGTATGTAACACATAGAAATATTCATCGGAGACCCCATAAAGTATATATATTCTGAATCAGGACGACAAGACGAGTTCATCTAGCCCTGTCCGTCTGTCTGTCCGTCCGTCCGTCTGAACGCCTGTTTCTCAGAGACTATAAGAGCTAGAGCAACCAAACTTGAAATCTAGATTTGTTATGTTCGTACGCTGTACAAGTTTGTTTTAGATTTTTCAATTTCCTCCCCTGACCCCCGCAATTCGAAAAAGTTGATTATTAAGCACAATTTTCCACCGATCAAATTTATTTTTGGTACACATCATAATTAGACCATTCTTGATCGATGTTGTGAATCTGAGTAAGATTGATCAAAAATCTTGGAAGTTATAGATCAGCAAAAGTGGCGCTATTGGCCCCGGGGGGTATTGTAGTGCGCGCAAAATAAGAGCTAGAGCAACGAAATTTGGAACGTATATTTTTTATGTTCGTACGCTATACAAGTTTGTTTTAGATTTTTCGATTTTCAGATACAATTTTTAACCGATCAAATTTCTTTTACGCACACATATTAAGTAGACCATTCTTCATCTAAGTTGTGAATTTCGTTAAAATTTAACAATAAACACGGAAGTTATACAACATTAAGTACCGCGATATAGAGCGTGGGGGCCTAAAAGGTGCGCGCAATGGCTAAGTACGTGCAGAACTGTGTGTATGTATGAGTATGTGTGTGTATGGAGCAAAGGGGCGCTCGTAGTCGGGTACACTCGACTACAGACTTCTTACTTGTATTTAGTTTAAACTTTTGCATATAAATTTACATTTGCAGCTTTTTTAATAATATCTTCTTTGGTGAATCGACTTGTTGTTTGCTTTATATGCCGTTGTGTTCCTGTTGAACATTTTTATATTTCTGTTTCCTCACAACTTAGTTTCTAATTCCATATTATTCCCTAGCATGTAGTTACTTATTTCAACGATCAACTGAAACTGATTACTTTGCATCAGGGCTGCCAGATCAGCCATTTAGTGGCTGTTTCAGCCACTTTTGGAGGCCCACAGCCACTAAAAAAAGCATTTCAGCCACTTTTGAAAATTTGGTGATGACCAAAAAAAAAAAAAAACGTGGCTGAAACAGCCACTAAATGGCTGATCTGGCAGCCCTGCTGGTATGCGCGTATTCGTTAACAGTTGCAGAGAGCGAGAGAGCATGTTAACTGCGCTCTCGGCAGTGTTGCCAATTTAACTTTTATCCCGTCATTTCTGACGGGTTGTAATAGCAAAATGCGGAAAAAAATTGAAAATAGCGGGTGACGGGTTTTCTGGCTTTTTCCAAAGCGTAATTGGCTTAATTTTAGCTGCTTAATAAAACCTGGTCACATTACATATTTCTAGGATTAACAAGGTCACACTTAAATACTTTATGGTATATTTTTTTTTAAATTGAATGGCATCCACGCGAAAGCTTCAGCCCGTCGAGTCGACTGTCTACAGAGGTCTTGTTAATAGTGATTTTGACAATTAATTATATTGACTTAAGTCCACGTCAGTGGTACAAATAATTAATAGTGACTCCTACAGTCACTGCAAAGTGGAACTCAAGTGACAGTGCGGCATTTTCATTATTAAAATTAAAATTGTGTCTTCCAAATTGTGTCTTCGTCGCACAGCCGGCACGTGCCGCCTAACACCTGTTTGCTAAAGCTCAGCTTGAAGTACCAGCTTTGAGCTTCAAACCAAGGTTCTGGTCTTGGCTAGGATCGTGGCAAGCTTTCGGTGCATACTTTCAGGCGAGAAATGGCAAATACTAGGAAAACGATGCTTATAGGCGAAGCTCTGAGAAAAGCCGTCATGGACGAGGAGACTACAGGAGAATTAACCCTGGCAGAAGTACTGGCCACTAGCGGCGAGCTAAACCCACATAGTATAGCAGTATCAAGCAGTAATGCAACCTGTGTCACTAGTACTCTGACAATAACTCATAGTCCAATATATACCTACACTACATCATTACCCAGTATATGCAGTAGCGTGTGCTCAACGCCTATGCCTCCTAAAACATTAAGCACTTCTTTAGACTTCCCCCCTTTACCGGGCCTCAATGAATCTGATTCACCTAGATGGCAAAAATCCAGAGCCAGAAGAGGAAGGTGTCATCGAACTCACCAAATATTCAACGAAAACGTGCCGATACTAGAAATTTAGAACCCAATGACACTGTGACAGCAAACAGGTTCGAGTCACTATCAGTTGATGACGACGAGATGGACTGCAATATTGTGGACGGACCATCGACTAGCGCTGCAGCAGCGGCCTTCCGTTCACACACCGCTTCTAAGGCTAAAGAGAGCAACGTACATAAGAAGAACGCGAACGTACAAAGTAAAACTGATTCATCTACGGTAAACTCTGCCTCTACTGGTAGCCCAAAACCATCACCAATCGTTCTGATGGACGTGACAAACGTGAACGAACTTCTAATCGCTATCGAGGAAGTTACAAATCTTGAAAATGTTGAAATCAAATCCTCTGTGGGCTCCACTCACAGAATTTACACCAAAGACGCAAATACTTACAGGGCTGTAGTACGACAACTAAATACTCTGAAAATTGAATTTCATTGCTATCAATTGAAAGACGAGAAGCCATACAGAGTTGCTGTGCGAGGATTACACCATTCACAGCTCCATGGCAACATCAAAGAGGAATTACTCAGACAGGGGCATAAAGTTCTATCAATATATAACCCAAAAAGTAACAAGAGCGGTGAAAAGATGAACCTCTTCTTCATTAATGTAGAAAAGAATCTAAATAACAAAGATATACTCCAACTACGATCTCTATGCCGACAACGCGTCAGTGTTGAAGTATCCAGAAAAGCGCAGGACATTGTGCAATGTCGGAGATGCCAATCGTTTGGTCATACTGCAAGATATTGCTACAGACCTTTTATCTGTGTCTCTTGCGGTGACTACCACAAATCATCCGATTGTCCCAGAAGCAAAGAAGTACCAGCAACTTGCACTCACTGTGGTGAAAACCACCCAGCTAACTTCCGTGGCTGCAAGTCCTATCAAAACTTGCTCAAAACGAAAGATAATGTACAGAAAACCCCAAAACTGGGCATAAACAATAACTCTACACCTAAACATTATGAAAATGGAGTTTCTTATGCGCAAATAGCCAGAAATGCACATCCAATCACGGAAAAACAAACCAAACGACCAGGAAACCTAACAAATAGGCTACAGGACGCCATTCAACAGCAACATCACTACGGTGCAAAAAATCATGCACATTTCTTCCCAGATGTGTCACAACAGCAAAATGCACAAGAATCTAAACTAGAAATGGCAGTTGCATCGCTCACAAAAGCTATTGAGGATCTACATGCCATGCAAGCCCAGATGCTGCAGTTGCTGGTTGCAATTAACGCGCAACTCACACATTGTCCCAAATAAAAATACTTACCTGGAACACGCGAGGTGCTGCCGGCAAAATGACGGAAATCGGCCACCTTGCGGAGAGAGAGAATATTGACATTCTCCTTCTCACCGAAACGAAGACATCCAACCTCCAACTATTTGGATATGAAGTCTACACTGCAAACCTACCTGACGGCAGCCGCAGGGGTGGAGCTGCAATCCTGGTTAAGAAAAAGATCAATCACTTTCCCATCGAGCCAATCGTCCATGCCAAAGCCCAAATCGTGGGTGCCAAAATCCAAACAGGTATAGGACAAATATTCATCGGATCAATTTATTGCCCTCCAAACTCCAGCTGGACTCAATCAGAATTTGATGACATATTCGCTAGCTGCAACTTCCCAAGATCATTTATCAGCGGAGACTGGAACGCAAAACATCCATGGTGGGGTTCTGCGATCACCTGTCACCGAGGTAACTTACTTGCCGCAAGCGTCATCTCAAATAACGCCAATATCCTGGCGACTGGAGCACCAACATACTCTCCAAGCGCAATAAATCGAAGACCATCCTGTTTAGACTTTGCAATTTATCGCAACATTCCACACGATAAGCTAAACATCAAAGACACCTGGGACCTTGAATCTGACCACCTGTCACTCATCACTACATTAAAAACAGAAGCCATACAATGCATTCAACGTAGGCAACTTCTTGGCAAACACACAAATGTAGCTGTTTTCAAGGAAGAACTATGTAGATCGATACGCCTCAACATAGAGCTCAACTCTGCTGCTGAAATTGACGACGGTGTAGACCTCTTCACTACCAACGTGACAAATGCGGCGAGGAGTGCAAACGTGTACACTGCAAACAATCATAGCAGAGCCCTCATACGCCACTCGAATAGAATTGACCCAACCATTGCAGAGCTTCTAGTCCGTAAGAGAGCACTGAGAAGACGTTATATTCGAACGCACAGTCCTGAGGATAAAGCTCAATGGCATAGATGCGCCAGAGAGCTTCACGCTGCTATGGCTGAATTGAAAAATGCGCAATTTGAACATATGCTGACCAACATGGATTATTCTAATGATTCCATTTTTAATATGTGGTCCTTTACCAAAAAAGTTAAAAGAATGCCACAGAAAGTTACGCCTTTGAAGAACAGCAATGGTAACTGGTGTCGCTCCTTAGAAGAGCATTTGCGGAACACCTTGGCGACAGATTCACTGCGTTTAATTTCGCATCCGAGGAGGATATCAACAGAATAAATGAAGTACTACAGCGCCCATTCCAGATGTCACCTCCAATAAGACATATCCGTCTGGAAGAAGTCTCAAACATGATACGTACCCTCAAAAGTCGAAAGGCGCCAGGTCACGACCTAATAAGCAAAGCAGTACTTAAAATCCTTCCCAAGAGAGCACTATTACTTATCACATTGATAGTCAATGCGATACTTAGAGTGCAATACTTTCCCAAAAAATGGAAGAGTGCTAGAATCAGTATGATTCTAAAGCCAGGGAAGCCGGAACAGGATCCAAGCTCCTACCGGCCTATCAGTCTCCTGCCCTCCTTATCTAAGGTAATGGAAAGACTGATAGCTTCCCGACTTATAATACACCTAGAAGACAATGAAACTATCCCAATGCATCAGTTCGGATTCAGAGCCGGCCACAGTACGATTGAGCAATTGCACCGTGTAGTCAATCATATCCTGAAGGCTTACGACCATAAAGAATACTGCAACGGCATCTTCCTTGACATTCAAAAGGGCATTTGATAGAGTTTGGATCCCGGGGCTACTAACCAAAGTCAAAACAGCGCTGCCAGCCAACCTGTTCGAGCTCATCAGATCGTTTCTTACAAACAGAGATTTTTGCGTCCAGTCCAGAGACGCAACCTCTGCAAATGTTGCCATTGCAGCTGGCGTACCTCAAGGAAGCGTCTTAGGACCGCTACTGTACTCCATCTATACAGCAGACATCCCCAAGCCAAGCTATGATGAAATGACCTACGACAACAGCAAAATGCTTCTGGCCAGCTTCGCTGACGACGTCTGCTTTCTCAGCTCCTCGAACAGTGAGACCGAGTCGTCACAAACGCTGCAAACTTATCTCAACGAATTCGAGAAATGGGCCATGGCGAACAACATCAAAATTAACGAAAGCAAATGCGTAAACGTTTGCTTTACGTTACGCCGAAACACAACTCCTGCGGTCCACATTAATAATGTGGACATAGAGCAAGCGACTAAGGCTAAATACGTAGGCCTCACACTGGACAAACGCCTAACCTTCCGTGAACATATTGCCAGAGTCGTCAAAATGTGCAACCTAAAGCGTAACCAACTATTCTGGATGCTAAATAAGAAAAGCAAACTACCTATTAGATGTAAGCGTCAGATTTATCAGCAAATCATCGCACCAACATGGAGATACGGCATCCAAATTTGGGGAGTGGCGGCTGCGTCCCACCGAAAACGATTCCAAACCGTCCAGAACAACACACTAAGACAAATCACTGGTTGTGAGTGGTTCGTTAGCGGTCAAACGCTTCACAAAGACTTAAACCTGAGCCTTGTTGAAGACCAAATCTCGTTCTTCTCAAGCAGATACAACGACCGACTAACTGCCCACCGTAATCGTCTCGCCCGGAGATTACAGGGGGTTATCCCAATTCACAGGCTTAAAAGAAGACATTTTGGGCTGCTTCTAAGATAATAATATGAATATATTATTTACTTGAAACCTCACTAATCGTAATTTGACCTATTCCTATATAATAAGATGAAAACAAATTATAATTTATAATTAAGAGATTATATACTTAAGACAACATTTAGGTTAAAGGCTTTAATTAGATCTGTTCCTGAATAATATTAAATAAAGATGTTAATTAATAAAAAAAAAAATTGAATGACAAAATATTCGGAATAAGCAGAAGCAACGGTTAAATTGATATGTATACCAACGAGAGGTATTTCACAACAAATTTTGCAAGTGCGGGCTAGTGAAGTCTATAGAGAAAAGTTTGTAAATTGAAGTGAAAAAGTAAGTTTAAAGATGCCAAAACAGTATAAGCAAAAACCGCGCAGTGCCTGTATGCAGAACGCTGCATTCAAAGATTGGTTGGCTATACATCCCAGCGATGATGAAAAATGCTTTTGCAATTATTGCAAATCCAGCATTGTTTCTAAGCTGAGTGATTTGGTTGCACACGCAAAAACCCTAAAACATAAGGCGACATCGTCTGCGTTTGCGCAGGCTAACAAAATAAGCTTTGTACAAGTAGTTTCACCAAAAACTTGCCAACAAGAGGCAGCATTGTGCCTATACATTGCGGAACACCAATCGATCAACTCGATTGATCATTTGGGAGTATTGTGCGGAAGTAAATTCCAAGACGGCAGTGGTGTGAAGCTTTACCGGTCAAAATGCTCGAGCATTATTAAAAATGTCTTGGCTCCACACTTTGCAGAGCAACTTGTTCTGGATATTGGCAATGCAAAGTATAGCTTATTGCTCGATGAGACCACTGATATAAGTGTTTGCAAGCCTCTTGCTAAGTTATAACTGAAATCATTCTACAAAACAATTAATCTTATTTACGTTCTGGGTAGGTGTTGCTATTAACTACTTCAGCTCAAGACGTGATGAAATGGTCTCAACATTTTTATCTCTTGTCTCGCTTGAGGAAGGCGACTTCAAAACCATCTTTAAAACGCCGCAGCAAGAAGCAGCGCTCTGCTTGTACATTGCCGAGCATAGCTCAAGTGCGCCAATTGACCATTTGTCGGAGTTGTGTACAACCAAATTTAAAGCGTGTGATGCAGCCGCTAAAATAAAATTGGGAAGAACACCTAAATAATTACCAATGTTTTGGCTTTGCATCTAATGCAAGATATTGGTAGTTCTAAGTTCAGCCTATTGTTGGATGAATCCACCGATTTGGAACCAAATTTATATGATCAGATTCCAAATGAGTGATTTTCTTATAAGCAATTTTTTGTATTTATGAGACTAAATTTAGTACTCAATAGTTTCATGATGTTTAAAAATAACATAAACATTTTGCATTAAAGCAATATTTGCATATAAGCTGTACATCTTATAAACTATATATACTGTATTTCACTCTTAATGTGGTTTCCGCAGATTCGATTGCAAAATGGTCTAGTTAATGGTGTTACATTGCTTTTAAAAGTCTAGGAGTTTGCCGAACTAAACATAAAATATGTGCCTGATCGCAGCTGCCCACAGCACTGCTGATCGCAGCTGCCCACAGCACTGGTGCAGTCGGCACAGTCGGCACAGTCGGTTCATGGAGAAGCAAGCCAATGTAACGCCGACGATGCCAATTTTTTTTAAAAATACAATTTTGCCGGAAATTGTAAAGGAATTTGGTCCAGAATGCGTATTTAACGCAGATGAGGCAGCTCTTTTTTATAAAGCGATAACAAATGGAAGCATTGTAAAACAAAACGAAAATCCGAAAGGATTTAAAACTCAAAAACAGAGGCTTACGTTGCTTCTTATTTGCAATGGTACAGGCACCTTTAAAAAAGCCAAGACCATTCAAAGGCAACAGAATTTTTTTGCCTTATTATAGCAACAAAAAAGCATGGATGACGAAAAAATTTGGAGTAAAATTATAAATTCGTTAAATTTAGAGATGAAAAATGCCAACAAACACATTTGCCTAATTGTTGACAATGCGTCATGCCATGCAATGGATGAAACACTATCCAATATAAAAATAAAATTCTTACTACTCTATACAACTGCTTTAATACAGCGATTGGACCTGGGCATTATACATGCTTTTAAAATGAAGTAGAAAAATCTTATTTTGAACAAGTAAGAAGTCTGTAGTCGAGTGTACCCGACTACGAGAGCCCCTTTGCCTACATATACAGCCATACACACATACTCATACATACACACAGTTCTGCACGTACTTAGCCATTGCGCGCGCCATTTAGCCCCCCACGCTCTATAGCGCGGTACTTATTGTTGTATAACTTCCGTGTTTATTGTTCAATTTTAACGAAATTCACAACTTTGACGAAGAATGGTCTACTTAATATGTGTGCGAAAAAGAAATCTTATCGGGTAAAAATTGTACCTTATAATCGTTTTTTTTGATTTGCGGGGATCAGGGGAGGAAATTTAAAAATCAAAAACAAACTCGTATAGCGTACGAACATAACAAATATACATTCCAAATTTCGTTGCTCTAGCTCTTATTTTGCGCGCGCTACTATACCCCCCCGGGGCCCATAACGCCACTTTTGTTGATGTATAACTTCCGAGATTTTAGATCAATCTTACCAAGATTCACAACATCGATCAAGAATAGTCTAATAATAATGTGTGCCAAAAATAAATTTGATCGGTTGAAAATTGTGCTTAATAATCGTTTTTTTCGATTTGCGGGGGTCAGAAGAGGAAATTCAAAAATCTAAAATAAACTTGTATAGCGTACGATAATAGCCAATCTAGGTTTAAAATTTGGTTGCTCTAGCTCTTATAGTTTCTGAGAAATAGACGTTCATACAGACGAACGGACGGTCAGACGGACGGACGGACAGACGGTCATGGCTAGATCGACTCGTCTTGTCGTCCTGATCAAGAATATATATACTTTATGGGGTCTCCGATGATTATTTCTATGTGTTACATACTTTTGGATTTTGGAAATATCCAATAGCTCCGCTTTGCTTTTTTTTCCAAAAAAAAAAAAAAACAGTTTTACAAGGGTCTAGAATTTGGCCATACTGCAGCTAGATGCCGATGAGCAAGTACGATACCGTAAAACAATGCTTCAAATGCGGAGCAGATGGGCAATTATCCAAAGAGTGCAAAAGTGACCTGTGCAGAGGCAAGGAAGCTAAAACTCGGCGCACCATATACTTAGAAAAGGGTGCCCATCATACGTGAAAGCAGTCAAAGCGCTTCAAAATTAAGTTATTACAACTTAATTTAAGCCACTGCAGAGCCGCGCATGACTTGCTCACACAGAAAGTGGGTGAGGATAAAGTGGATCTGGCTATTCGGCTGCTGGATACAAAACATGAGATGTGGTGCAGCAATCTGGAGCTGTGATCAACCACCACTACAACTCACCGAGAAATTTGTCGAGCAATGTCGTGTATAAATAAAGTTGCTATATCGCTCCTAGAGGAATATGCCAACATTATAGACGCTATTGTTAGCGATGCGAGAGATCACGACGCACTTCTAATTGCTGGAGACTGTAACGCATGGCCTATTGAATGGGGTAGCGCTAATGAAACGCTTAGAGGAAGAGTGTTGGTAGAGACCCTAGCGGCTCTAAATGTGTTGCTTCTAAACACCGGATTTGAGCACACGTACAGCAATGCAGGAAAAGGTTCAACCATTGACATCTCATTTGCTAGCTCAATACTTGCGCGAAATGCCAACTGGACAGTCACAGACATATACACACATAGTGACCATCTGGCTATTGTATACGAAATTGGAGCACAACAGCGACCAGACTCCAAATAAACTCCACTAGTTGGGCACAGGACTCGCTGAATGTACAAATGCTTGTTGCATACATTAACAGCACTCAGACTGCATACAGTGAAGATCTAGATATCTTTGCCAATAACGTTGCTGAGGTATTGACCAGCGCATGCGATGCAAGTATGCATAGGAGAAACACAGGTGCCAAAAGACGGAGACCTGTTAATTGGTGGAATGACGATATTGCAACGGCCCGCAGGGAGTGTACGCATTCAAGACGGCAACTGAAACGATCCCGAAATGGATTCAGCTTTCTGCAAATGCTCATCAACTTTCGGATCAAACGAGCAATACTTGCGAAATCAATCAAAGACAGCAAACAACGTTGTTGGAAGAATCTGTGTGATGAAGCAGATTCTTAACCATTCGGTACTGCCTATATAATGCCTATACTACTGCCTATAGTAATGGGGAAACTGTGCAAGCGTCCAAGACCAACTGAACCAAGGCAGCTCAGGACCATAGTCGAAACGCTGTTTCCAGAGCAGCAACCTGTTTCACTGCCACTTGCTGCAATAAGTTCGGAGGTGATATGTACAATTTCAGCGGAGATCATCAACGAAGCGGCACGCATCAATACAGGGAAAGCCCCTGGGCCAGATGAAGGTCCATCAAGGGTGACAAAAACACTGAAACCGCAACTCTTCGTAGACCTATTCAACTCCTGCTTGGAAAAACAAATATTCCCAAAAAGGTGGAAAAAACAGAAGCTGGTTTTATTGCCAACGAGTGGAAAACCGCAATAAGATCCATCAGCTTACAGACCTCTTTGTATGTTAGATGATATTGGCAAACTTTTCGAAAGAATCATTTGCAACAGACTGGAAAGCGAACTTGAAGAACGGCATGGAATTTCAAACTGGCAATTTAGATTCCGGAGCACCATAAACGCTATCAGCTTGGTTGTAAACATACCCAAGAGAGCTACAGAAGGAACGCGCTGGAGAGGAGGTAACAAAAAATACTGCCTTATAACAACACTGGATGTGAAGAACGCATTTAACTCTGCAAACTGGAGCGTTATATTGAATGCGCCGATACAGAAGGGTATCTCAAAGTACATTCTAAACAGAATACGCAGCTACTTTGATGATAGAGTGTTGCTTTTTGACACATCCAGCGGACGCCACATCCAGCACAAAATCACCGGTGGAGTACCTCAAAGCTCTGTTCTTGGCCCAACACTGTGGAATGTCATGTACGACGCAGTGCTGCGACTTGCCTCACCTCCTGGTACGCGCATAGTGGGATTTGCTGAAGACATCGCATTAATAACTGTTGCAAAAGAGCTCTAAGATGCAGAGACGAAAACCAACACTCTGATTCAGCATGTTGTGCACTGGCTCAAAGAAAATTCATTGTCTTTGGCCGCTCATAAAACTGAAGCAGTCCTTATCAGCAGCAGGTAGCTCGTGGAAACAGCAACCATACAGGTCGAAGGCTGCACTATTGCATCAAAGCCGGCAATAATGGACTTGGGTGTGAAGTTGGATCATCGACTCTCCTTCAAACACCATTTGGAGCACACTGCAAACAAGGCAGCTATGGCTACAATGGCGCTTTCACGCATAATGGCGAACGTTGGAGGCCCCCGTTACAGAAGCAGATGGTTGATCGTTAATGTCATAAGGTCTATCATTATGTATGCGGCACCCATATAGTCACCAGCGATGGCAACAAAAACATATGGGAAGTCCTGCAGAAGCATATATCGCTTGTGTGCTTTACATGTAACGAGTGCGTTCCGAAGTGTCTTCGAGGACGCATCCCTTCTCCTGACTAAGATGATCCCACTGATGGCTAGCAGCACAATTAAAGGAACGCGGTGGGCTGGCGGAGACAAAAAATACTGCCTGATATGCATGCTAGACGTGAAAAATGCGTTTAACTTAGCCAACTGGGGCAAAATATTGGAAACACTGGACGCTCGCGAAGTAGCACAGTACTTGATGCGAGCCATTAGAAGCTACCTACACAACAGGATATAAACGTTCGCATCAAGCAGAGCACAGCACCAACACATCGTCTACTGTTGAACATCATGTACGATGGAGTACTGATGATACTTTGCCGATGATATCGCACTGGTGACTGTGGCCAAGATGAGCAACAACGCCACCACAATATGTGCCACAGCAATCGACAGGATGAGCGAAAACGACCATAGTTTGGCAAACCAAAAAACTGTGCAGTGCTGGTGGTGGGCAGCCGCAGGAAGGTAGTTGGTAGAGTTATAAAATAAGCACCAAGAGCGTATAACGATGCAAGACGACCCTTTTTCAGCGCGCTCTGCGCTGGAAATAAGCTCACCGTTCTTAATAAACACCTGGCAGACACAAAATGCGTCGTCAACAGAGATGGCCTAAAACACTAGGTGAAGCAATCGCGGAAATAGGGCTAACCCTAGAGAACCTCTCGTCCTCAATATGTGGGCAGAGGCATATAACTACCTCGATACGAGACGAATGCTCCAAAGTGGTAAACCTGCAAAAGGCTGTCGAAGAACTAGCTGGAGCTCTGACAACTGGGGAAGAAGTAAGAAGTGTTAGCGACAATAGCTCTGGGGATGTATTAAAGATAGTCAAAAGCGATCCGACCCAACGATGTGCAAGGGATCAGGAAATCTCTAAAAGACGATCTGCTGCTACACTTGAGCAAAAACCCGGATTATAGCGTGAGCGTGGTGTCGGAAGATGTTAGCAAAGCCCTAAGCAGTCGTGTGGTAGTTAACGCATTAATAGAAACTTCGCAAATCGATAACCGCGAGTTTGATGAACCAACTAGCTGCAAGCGATCACGTTGCTATAACCTTTACTATTGGCGACCGAGCTCAAAGATGAACTGCCCCGACATTTAGGTGACATACTGTTTGTGTTTATTCTGACCATTCGTTTGAAAGCCTAGGAGCTAAAATAAACATAGATAGCACCAATGTTCGGTTTTTCGTACATATCGAACATAGATTGTGGGATGTCGACTACGATATCGATATCAACATCGATGTTATCTAAACATCGAGTATCCCTTTCAACGCATTACTAGCTTTCCATTTGGAGTACAAGTATGAAATTTAGGTACATTAATGGCATCAGAAGTGATATTGGGTACAACAGCATCAGCTAATTAAGTACGGAATATTTGTTAAAAGCGTCATAAAACTATTATTTATATTTTTGTATAGAAATACTACAAATCTTTGCACTTTTATTTTTGGCCAAACTTCTGCAGAGAAAGTTAGATTTGCAGCTTTTTTTAATAACATCTTTATTGGTGAATCGAATTGTTGTTTGTTTATATGCCATTGTATTCATGTTGAACATTTTTATTATCCTGTTGAACATTTTATTTGTGAGGAAACTCACATGTTAGTTTCTAAGTCCACATTATTCCCTAGCATTACATGTAGTTACTCCTTTCAACACTCAAGTGAAACTGCATGTTTAGCGTGTCAGCCTTACAAAGAATTATGCTCTGTACTGCTGTTATCATCAGCGTTAACAGCGTCTGTTTATAAATGACTCTCTTGGTTCATAGCAGGGCTGCCAGATTTTCTGAGTGGAAAATGGCTGATTTTTCTTGCAAAAGTGGCTGAAATTTTTGACTCGAGTGGCTGAAAAAGTGGCTGATGTGGGAAATATAATTTGTCGACCTTTTTTTTTTTTTTTTTGCTAATTTTCTCAAGAATACAAGACGTTTACCTTTTTTTTTTTTTTTGGTCATCACCAAATTTTCAAAAGTGGCTGAAATGCTTTTTTTAGTGGCTGTGGGCCTCCAAAAGTGGCTGAAACAGCCACTAAATGGCTGATCTGGCAGCCCTGGTTCATAGTTTAAACTTTAAACTGCTTTTCTTTGTGTGCGAGTTAACAGTTGCAGAGAGAGAGAGAGCATGTTAACTGCTCTCTCGGTGAAGTGTCATTCACAGTTATTTCATACATTGTTGTACATTATAGTCTTTTAAGTTTCAGTTCTTACTAATTTCGGTAAATTTTAGTTGAAAAATATTACACATTTGATTATTACGTATGTATTAAGTGCTTTTAAAAACTATTTAGTTTGTTGCTCTACATCAGTGTAGCTAGCATACGATCAACTAGAATTTTCACTAATAATAATTAAATAAATAAATAAATAAAAAATTGCTTTAATATATCTTCATATATTTACCTATGAAAAACATATACAACTATACAAAATCTATTTGTAATCTGTAAAATGACAAACAACTTTTACTTATTGCTAATTTTCTTCATTTCTTTTTTTTCTGCACATTGCAGGAGCTTATTGCTGGTCAAATTGATATTTCGTTGATCGTAAATTGAAAATGTACCAATGTGTAATTCAAGCGCCCATTACCATTTTTAAATAAATCAAATGTAAATGCAAATGTATGTATATGTGTACGAGTATTAGCCACATACACTGCAGTGCATATAAATAGAAACAGAAATAAAATATATATACAGTTTTACACACAGATAAATAAGACATTACAAATATGTAGGTAGTAGACTTATACCATTTCTACACATTTTTCTTACAAATATTATCTTTTTAAAACACAACAACAACATATTTATTTATGGTTATATATGATAACTTCAGTGTCTTTTCAAATAAATCGCTTGGTCCTAATAAACTGCACAGAATTGTGTGCAGCCATAGATGATACATTAATTGCACTCGCGTTATGAAAGTGTGATGTTATCTCCATAATATAACTGTCTCAACTTCAAGGTTGTACAAATATTTGTTGGTTCACCATTTTAATTATTGCTCCCAACCAATTACATTGCAACAATAGCTATTTGTTTTAATGGGAGGTAATAGATTTATGTAACAAGTAGATATAATCATCGGAGACCCCATAAAGTATATATTCTTGATCAGGATGATAAACTGAATCGATCTAGCCCTGTCGATCTGTCCTTTGAACGCCTGTTTGTCAAGCACAAGAAGAATTTGAGCAACCAATAGTGATTTTGCGACGACGAGGACCGCGTCACCACGCACAAGGGCGACAAGGCTACAAATGCGCCAACAAAAGCTCCGCTCTAAATACGCTACCAATCCTGCCAATTCCGCTTTTTTCCCCCCGTCATTTTTGAAATTGAAATTGCTGGCAACAGGATTTCTGGATTTCTTTTTATATGGTTTTGGATGTTTTTGCGTTTTTTTTATCGATAAAGAAATGTAAGGACACTGTTAACCCATTGGGTTTTTTTTAAAAGTTTTCCATTTTAAAAAAGCAAGTGAGGTAAAATAGCAGATGCCTAAGGGATATAAACAAAAGTGCCGTGACGTGTGTCTAAAAAACCCTGAATTTCGGGCTTGGTTCCGTAAGAACCCAAGTGACGAAAGCACACACATGACCTCGAGCTGGCAAAACCAATAATTTTAATTTTTGCAGCCACAGCAAGGCGGATTTCCAGCACCGGAGCAGTAGCAACAAAAGCAACCCCTTGCGCGGCTGATGAAGCCGATCGAGATTTATGCGCAGCAGGTGCAGCGCTAGCGAATACGGATATAGCAACGACAGAAGCAGAACCATCAGCAACAAGCAATGGAACACGGATGAGTGCAACTTGCATGCCAGTGCCTATGGAACACGCAAGTAGTAAAAGTGAATAATAAGTCAAAAGTTGTATACACATAAGAGAAATAAGAAACAAATGTTTAATAATGAGTGATGAAAAATTGTTTATTAAATAAGTGTCAGGTGGGTCTGATGACCGCCGGTGGCATAATCCATCCCCAGAGTGCCGCGACCAAGGAGTCATAATTTTCGTGAGGCCCTTGGCATCGTTGCTACCCCGTGGGTCCGGACTCTGCCGCTGGATCCAACCTCTTTTCTCATTCCTCTTTCCCTTCCACGAACCCATCGGCAGACAACACAGAAAATCAAAAATCACATCAGTACACAGGCACAACTAAACCACACAACACCAATACAAAAGACACAACTACATTAACACGCAGCACATCAGTACACGGGAATTTCTTTTAACTCAGAAAGAATTCAATGCCTTTTTGTAAAAAACAAGCAAAGCGGAGCTATTGGAAATGTGCAAAATCGAAAAGTATGTAACACATAGAAATAATCATCGGATACCCCATAAAGTATATATATTCTGAATCAGGACGACAAGACGAGTTGATCTAGCCCTGTCCGTCCGTCCGACCGTCCGACCGTCCGTCCATCCGTCCGTCCGTCCGTATGAACGCCTGTTTCTCAGAGACTATAAGAGCTAGAGCAACCAAATTTTAAACCTAGATTTGTTATTTTCGTACGCTATACAAGTTTGTTTTTGATTTTTGAATTTACTCCCCTGACCACCGCAATTTGAAACAAGTAAGAAATCTATAGTCGAGTGTACCCGACTACGAGAGCCCCTTTGCCTACATATACAGCCATACACACATGACGTGGACCAAGGAGTGGAAGACGGTGGTCTTCTCAAACGAAAAGAAGTTCATCCTCAATAAACCCGATCGCTATAACTACTATTTCCACGATATGGGAAAAAAAGAATGTTTTTTAAGTCGTCATCCCACGTGTGAAGGTGGAGTAATGGTGTGAGAAGCCATATCTTATTATGGAAAATGCGAATTTCAGATGATAACAAATGTTTAGAAAGCTGTACTCCAAAAGGCTTTTCCCCAGTTTTCTGCGATTTATGGTTCTATTCCATGGACGTACCAACAAGACAACGCTCCCATCCATAACGCTCGGGTTGAAAAGCAGTGGATTAATTACCAAAATTTACATTATTCTTAAATGTTTGATGTATATCGCTGGAGCTCGTCTCATTTATGCTCAAATGACATGTAATGTGGTACCACCGTTTCCACTAACATCTTTGACGTTGTTCGGGTCCTCGAACAACTAAGATTCACGTGTCACGCTTGCCTTTTCCGTTAGCTATCTTTATGGAAGCTATTGGTAATATAACCGTCTGGCGGCAAGCTATTGTTCCTGTTGAAATGGCAGTATCTCCTGATGGAGCTACCGGAGCCATTTCTTTCTTCCCATCATCTATCCGAAAGGTTTTAGAAGGTTGTAGTGGTTCTGCTCCATGTCATGGAACCTTATACGCAATTGCTAAGAAGCTGACTGAATTACCGAAAGTCCAGTGGATCACTTTATGCACTTTAATGCACTCATTTAAACTGCGACGCAAGCGACAACGCACTCTTGCGAAAGCTCTACGCTTTACACGCAACAACAAAATGCTTGAGAGAGTTAGAGGGTAAGAGCGCGTTATCGTATGAGCGGCATACTAGATCGACGGATAAATGAGTGCACAATGCGTTCATTTGTACGAAAAACCACGCGCAAAACGGTTTTAAAAGAGCGCGAAAATAAATTCATACAAACATGGGATAAAAAGACTTTGACCTAAAATCTAAATTTTGAAGTCAAGAGTTTTTTTTGGTGGAAATGCGAGCGCGAGTCTGGTACAAACTGGCATAGAGGCAAGTGCGATTCTATTATTAAAAACGGGAGAAAATATAAAATTTAAATAAAAAGCAAGAATGGAACGATTGGAGGGATTGGGACAGCAACAGCCACCGGAACAGCGGCAACAACGAAAATAACCTGTTGGACGGTGGATGATGCCGATCGAGTTTTATGCCCTGCAGTCGGAGCAACGGCGGAGACAGCGGGAAGAGGAGGAGCAACAACGGCAGCAGCAGCACCATTGGGAGCAAGACAGAGACACAGGTGAGTGCAACTGGCGTGCCATTGCCAACTGAGGCACATCAGTAGAAATAAGGAAAAGCAAAAAGAATAGTGCTAAGCAAGACAAATTGTTAGTAAGTAAGCAAAACAAATTGTTAGCTCTAAGTGAAGAAATTGTGAATAAGAGAAAACACAAATCTTGCGCGATGGGGAAATAATTATTGGGTGGTAAATTCGTAGCTTTGTTTATAGTAACTGAACCATTGATAGTATGAATTAGGTAATTAGTTTCCTGGATAGGGGTTTTAAAATATTATGGGTTAGCATGTTTATTGTTGAACCAGTGTCAATGAGGCATCGTAGATTATGGTCATTATGTTTAATTAATATATATTGGCTTGATCCGAGGCTGCTAACTGAAAAATTTTCTGCTTGTTCTATGTCGCTTTGTTTGTTGTCAGTTGATACTAAGTTCTCGTTGTTAGTTTGGATTGTGTCAGTAGTGTCATAAGCTTGATCTATGGTGTCGTATTGTTGATAATCGTAAGGGTTGACCTGAATGTTTTCTAGGTAGTAGGGGTAGTAATAAAAATCAGGGCTATGTTGGTATTCGGGTGCAAATGATGTTATGTCTTGGTACCTCATTTCGTCGATACTCATTTTAGACTGCCCGCTGTCTGATGGCCTTTGTCTCTTAAAGGAATTATTGACCGTCATATTGCCTCTTTGTAGAAAGCTGGTAGGTATGCCAGAATGGCTGGAAACAAAACGGTTTTGATCGAATGCATTATGTCTATTAAACTGTATGTTTGGCCTGGGAGGTTGTAACATGGAAGCATTATGCTGTGGGTGTACATTATTGTGTTGGTACTGGAGGAATGGGCTAAAATTAAGTCTAGGTGGTTGGGGTGGTTTATGCGGTGGTATGCGAGAGGTTGGTGGATAGTGATGTTGATATGCTGGGTAAAAAGATGGTTGGAATGGTGTTGTTGGTTTATTGTGATTGCCTAGCTGCTTTGTGGGGACGGTATTTAGGGATTTGCTAGTGTTCTGCCTGTTTGGAGGTTCGTACAAGCCCTTTTCTTGTAATGTATTAATGAGGGTTTTTAAGTTTGGGATATTACAATTAACTATATTGAGATAAATGTGGGTAGGTAATTTTTGAACTAGATTTTCTATACTAGATTGTATTAATCTCTTATATAGTATTGACTCTGTTTCTATATTCTCTAAATCTAATTTAGTACTTAGCATTTTGGCGCTATTTTTCCGCTTCCTCCAAAAATTCGCGAATGTTGCCTCGGTACTGCGTATTCCTGAAGTTCTCCAGCAATTGGTGATTCGGTGTTTGCGGTTTATAGTTGAGGATGAGTTGGGTCCTTAACTCCGTCCAGCTAGTCAGGTTGTTGATCCCGATGGTGCGAATAACGTCTCCGCTGATGTTCCTTTCGACATGGCCGAATATTAATAATTTCTGCCTTTCGTCAGTTGTCTGGTATAATGCCAGGATGAAGTCCATTCTGCTTATGAAAGTGTAGAGGGTGTTCGGATCCCCTTAGAAGCTTTCCACTGCCTGGATTTGGCGTTCTATTTGGACCATATTGGAGTCGCTGAGCTGAATGGCTGCAGGTGCTGCTACTGCCATGATGAATGGTGTTCTGATTGCTTGGTTGGTGAACCTTGAACCTTTGGTCCAAAATTTTCTTTGCGTGGCTTCTGCCTTCTGGGTTTGGTGTTGCTGGTTTGTTGATTTTATTTTTATTTATTTTTTTTTTTGTTTTTATCTTTGAATTATAATATTACTTTGCTTATTTTATATATTTGTTTCTTTTCACTTATTAGTTTTTATCTTTGTATAATAATATTAGTTAACTTATTTTATACTATATTTGTTTCACTTAAGCTTGGTTTTAGTCCTTAGCACTTTCACGATACAGGGGTAACCCTTAAGGATTTATGGCCCACTTGTGAATTCTAAGTTATTTTTTCAAGGATTTTTTTTTTCGCGAGGGTTCTTTACAGGATACTAAATAAGGAATTGGAAAAGGATATTTTCCGCATCCCTTATTTGTATCCTAACGGCTGCGCCACTGACGAGTTCTAGGTCGTGAGTCTATCGAATTTCCCGTCCTAGAGACTAAGGACAACGCAATTTACCTTTAGGATAACACAATTTCGATACTGTGGAATAAAACACTATTTTTTACTTTACAAAATTTATTAGGTTATATCGTTTTTAACAATGCGTTACACTTTGTAAAAAACTTAAGACTAAATGTTCCATGGTCTTGAACTTATTAATATAGTCTGAAGTGCGTTTTATAAAGTTAGTCTTAAGCTGGTAAGCAAATAAAGCGAACGCACTTAGCTCCCCGTGTTTCAGTTCCTTTACATCTGCGTTAACCGCAAGTCCAGGACCCGTTTATAAAAAAACAAGTTAGAAGTCTATAGTCGAGTGTACCCGACTACGAGAGCCCCTTTGCCAACATATACAGCAGGGTTGCCATTTTAGCCATTAAGTGGCATTTCTAGCTATTTTGTAAATGGATTTGCTATTAAAATTTGAGAAATGCTATTAGCCACAATTCTAGCTTTTTTGAAATTTGTAAATGCCATTTTTCTTGAGGAAAGTGGCTGACAAAACTAGTGTTGTTTCAATGCGGGGACCTTTTTAGCCCCTTTGCCTTTTTGTAAAAAAAGAGCAAAGCGGAGCTATTGGAAATATGCAAAATCCAAAAGTATGTAACACATAGAAATAATCATCGGAGACCCCATAAAGTATATATATTCTGAATCAGGACGACAAGACGAGTTGATCTAGCCCTGTCCGTCCGTCCGACCGTCCGACCGTCCGTCCATCCGTCCGTCCGTCCGTATGAACGCCTGTTTCTCAGAGACTATAAGAGCTAGAGCAACCAAACTTGAAATCTAGATTCGTTATGTTCGTACGCTGTACAAGTTTGTTTTTGATTTTTAGCCCCTTTGCCTTTTTTGTAAAAAAAGAGCAAAGCGGAGCTATTGGAAATATGCAAAATCCAAAAGTATGTAACACATAGAAATAATCATCGGAGACCCCATAAAGTATATATATTCTGAATCAGGACGACAAGACGAGTTCATCTAGCCCTGTCCGTCTGTCTGTCCGTCCGTCCGTCCGTCCGTCCGTCCGTCCGTCCGTCCGTCCGTCCGTCCGTCCGTCCGTCCGTCCGTCCGTCCGTCCGTATGAACGCCTGTTTCTCGGAGACTATAAGAGCTAGAGCAACCAAACTTGAAATCTAGATTTGTTATGTTCGTACGCTGTACAAGTTTGTTTTTGATTTTTCAATTTCCTCCCCTGACCCCCGCAAATCGAAAAAAACGATTATTAAGCACAATTTTCCACCGATCAAATTTATTTTTGGCACACATCATAATTAGACCATTCTTGATCGATGTTGTGAATCTGGGTTAGATTGGTCAAAAATCTCGGAAGTTATAGATCAGCAAAAGTGGTGTTATGGGCCCCGGGGGGGTATAGTAGTGCGCGCAAAATAAGAGCTAGAGCAACGAAATTTGGAACGTAGATTTGTTATGTTCGTACGCTATACGAGTTTGTTTTTGATTTTTCAATTTCCTCCCCTGACCCCCGCAAATCGAAAAAAACGATTATTAAGCACAATTTTCCACCGATCAAATTTATTTTTGGCACACATCATAATTAGACCATTCTTGATCGATGTTGTGAATCTGGGTAAGATTGGTCAAAAATCTCGGAAGTTATAGATCAGCAAAAGTGGTGTTATGGGCCCCGGGGGGGTATTGTAGTGCGCGCAAAATAAGAGCTAGAGCAACGAAATTTGGAACGTAGATTCGTTATGTTTGTACGCTATACGAGTTTGTTTTAGAATTTTCAATTTCCTCCCCTGACCCCCGCAATTTGAAAAAATCGATTTTCAGATACAATTTTTAACCGATCAAATTTCTTTTACGCACACATATTAAGTAGACCATTCTTCATCTAAGTTGTGAATTTCGTTAAAATTTAACAATAAACACGGAAGTTATACAACATTAAGTACCGCGCTATAGAGCGTGGGGGTTAAAAGGTGCGCGCAATGGCTAAGTACGTGCAGAACTGTGTGTATGTATGAGTATGTGTGTGTATGGCTGTATATGTAGGCAAAGGGGCTCTCGTAGTCGGGTACACTCGACTACAGACTTCTTACTTGTTTAATTTCCTCCCCTGACCACCGCAATTCGAAAAAATCGATTATTAAGCACAATTTTCAACCGATCAAATTATTTTTGGCACACATCATAATTAGACCATTCTTGATCGATGTTGTGAATCTGGGTAAGATTGATCAAAAATCTCGGAAGTTATAGATCAGTAAAAGTGGCGCTGTGGGGCTCGAGGGGGTATAGTAGTGCGCGCAAAATAAATTTGATCGGTTGAAAATTGTGCTTAATAATCGTTTTTTTCGAATTGCGGTGGTCAGGGGAGGAAATTCAAAATTAAAAACAAACTTGTACAGCGTACGAAAATGTTAAATCTAGGTTTAAAATTTGATTGCTCTAGCTCTTATAGTCTCTGAGAAACAGGCGTTCGTTCGGACGGTCGGACGGAGGAACGGACGGACGAACGGACGGACGGACGGACGGACGGACGGACGGACAGACAGACAGACGGACAGGGCTAGATCAACTCGTCTTGTCGTCCTGATTCAGAATATATATACTTTATGGTGTCTCCGATGATTATTTCTATGTGTTACATACTTTTGGATTTTGCATATTTCCAATAGCTCCGCTTTGCTCTTTTTTACAAAAAGGCAAAGGGGCTAAAAGGTTAAGTTACCTAATTGGCGCAGCCGGTAGGATGGTAATTATTTGATTACTATCCGCAAAATAACTTTCGCGAACAACCGCGGAAAAACTCAAAAAGAATTCACTGGGGCCATAAATCCATAAAGGTTACTCTTAAAAGGTGAAAAAGCTTGTGTCCAACAAAAAATATATACATATAAATTTATGAATATATAAGCTAATAATAATAAAAGAACTAAATGAAATCATTTAAAACCAAGTAATAAAATATCCCATAAGACTTCCCATATAAGTGACAAAAAAAAAACCGAAGAAAAAAAATTTTTTTTATATAAAACAACTAAACAGAATCAATAAATAGAAAAAAAAAACGAGCTAAATAAAACGCACTAATAAGCAAATCGCAAGCACAAGTGAGCGCGATCAGCTGTTTAAAATCTCGTACGAAACCGCAGTACGCAAAAAAATCGAAAACTGCAGCCGCGGTCAATGACCTTGTGCACATACGAGAATTTATAACAATCGAAGTAACCAAAAAACATACAAGTGGAGCGAAAAAATTAGCAAACACCGAACAGAAACTAAAAAGCTCACACAGAAAAACTAATATACAATCGATGTTAAAATATACAAGTGGAGAAAAATAAAATAAATAAATAAAATAAAATATAGCAAACACCATCCAACAAACAAGTACATAGGGGCTAATAAACCATAAAACAACAAGTAAGAAGTCTGTAGTCGAGTGTACCCGACTACGAGAGCCCCTTTGCCTACATATACAGCCATACACACATACTCATACATACACACAGTTCTGCACGTACTTGGGCATTGCGCGCGCCTTTTAGCCCCCCACGCTCTACAGCGCGGTACTTATTGTTGTATAACTTCCGTGTTTTTCGTTCAATTTTAACGAAACTTAAATTTAAAAATCAAAAACAAACTCGTATAGCGTACGAACATAAAAAATCTACGTTCCAAATTTTGTTGCTGTAGCTCTTATTTTGCGCGCGTTACTATACCCCCCCGGGGCACATAACGCCACTTTTGATGATCTATAACTTCCGAGATTTTTGACCAATCTTACCCAGATTCACAACATCGATCAAGAATGGTCTAATTATGATGTGTACCAAAAATAAATTTGATCGGTTGAAAATTGTGCTTAATAATCGTTTTTTACGATTTGCGGGGGTCAGGGGAGGAAAATGAAAAATCCAAAACAAACTTGTATAGCGTACGGAAATAACGAATCTAGATGCCAAATTTCGTTGCTGTAGCTCTTATTTTGCGCGCGCTATTATACCCCCCCCGGGGCCCATAACGCCACTTTTGATGATCTATAACTTCCGAGATTTTTAATCAATCTTACCCAGATTCACAACATCGATCAAGAATGGTCTAATTATTATGTGTGCCAAAAATAAATTTGATCGGTTGAAAATTGTGCTTAATAATCGTTTTTTTCGATTTGCGGGGGTCAGGGGAGGAAATTGAAAAATCAAAAAGAAACTCGTATAGCGTACGAACATAACGAATCTACGTTCCAAATTTCGTTGCTCTAGCTCTTATTTTGCGCGCGCTACTATACCCCCCCGGGGCCCAAAACGCCACTTTTGATGATCTATAACTTCCGAGATTTTTGATCAATCTTACCCAGATTTACAACATCGATCAAGAATGATCTAATTATGATGTGTGATGTGTGTGTAAATTTGATCGGTTGAAAATTGTGCTTAATAATCGTTTTTTTCGATTTGCGGGGGTCAGGGGAGGAAATTGAAAAATCAAAAACAAACTCGTATAACCTACGAACATAACGAATCTAGATTTCAAGTTTGGTTGCTCTAGCTCTTATAGTCTCTGAGAAACAGGCGTTCATACAGACGGACGGACGGACGGACGGACGGACAGACAGACGGACAGGGCTAGATCAACTCGTCTTGTCGTCCTGATTCAGAATATATATACTTTATGGGGTCTCCGATGATTATTTCTATGTGTTACATACTTTTGGATTTTGCACATTTCCAATAGCTCCGCTTTGCTCTTTTTTTACAAAAAGGCAAACGGGCTAAAAAGCTCACATACTGGAGCTAAGACACAAACCGAGTGATCAACAATTACACAAAGTAAGCAATCAACAAAGACACAAACCAACTTGTCAACATACAATTTATTACAATTACATTATGACAGTAGCAACACCAGCGGCGATACAACTCTCGGACTCCAATATGAATCAAATCGAGCGGCAAATACAAGCCGTAGAGTGCTTCCAAGGCGACCCGAACACCCTGTATACCTTCATCAGCCGTATAGACTTTATCCAAGCCTTATACCAAACAACGGACGAAAGACAAAAACTAATCATTTTCGGCCATATCGAAAGGAACATCAGCGGAGGTATTATTCCCACTATCGGGATCAACAACCTGACTAGCTGGACGGAGTTAAGGACCCAACTCATCCTCAACTATAAACCGCAAACCCCGAATCACCAATTGTTGGAGGACTTCAGGAATACGCAATACCGAGGCAACATTCGTCAATTCTTGTAGGAAGCGTAAAGGCGCCAAACGCTAAGTAGTAAGTTAGATTTAAAAAATGTAGAAACAGAATCAATATTATATAATAGACTAATACAATCTAGTATCGAAAACTTAGTTCAAAAATTACCCACCCACATTTATCTCAGGATAGTTAACTGCAATATCCCAAACTTAAAAACCCTCATTAATATTTTACAAGAAAAGGGCTTATACGAACCTCCAAATAGGCAGAACACTAGCAAATCCCTAAATACTGTCCGCACAAAGCAGCTAGGCAATCACAATAAACCAACAACACCATTCTAACCATATTTTTACCCAATATATCAGCCTCACTATCGACCAACCTCTCGCATACCACCACATATTCCACCCCAACCACCTGGACTTAATTTTAACCCATTCTCCCAGTACCAACACAATAAGCATAATGTGCCCATGATACAACACCCCAGACCAAACATGCAGTCCAATAGGCATAATGTATTTGACCAAAACCGTTTTGGCCCCAGCCATACTCACATAACTACCAACTTTCCACCAAGAGGCAATATGACGGCTAATAATTCCTTTAAAAGACAAAGGCCATCAGACAGTGGGCAATCTAAAATGAGTATCGACGAAATTGAGGTACCAAGACATAACACCAATTGCACCCGAATACCAATATAGCCCCAATTTTTATTACTACCCCTCCTACTTAGAGAACCCTCAGGCAAACCCTTATCGTTACGAACAGTACGGAACCGTAAACCAAACCCAAGGCACTACCGGCACAAATCAGACTAATAACGAGAACATAGAAACGACAGATAACGAACAAACGGAAAATTTCTCAGTTAACGGCATCGGATCAAGCCAATATATATTAATTAAGCATAACAACAATAGCTTACGATGTCTCATCGACACTGGGTCAACAGTAAATATGTTAACCCATAACATTTTTGAAACACCTATTCAGTAAACTAACTATATAGTCCATACTAGCAACGGCCCACTCACTATAAACAAATGTACAAAATTGCCACCCAATAATTATTTCCCCATTGCGCAAGAATTCTTGATTCACACTTTTTCAGACAGGTATTATATACTGATCGGGCGCAAATTGTTGTCTAAATTACAATATATATTATATATATATATTACTGAATATAGCCACATGCAGAAGAGTCCCCCATACCAAGAAAGCCCCATTTTTTTTAGAAAAGTCAACACTCCAGAAAGACTTATTTCGATTAGACCACCTTAATACGGAGGAAAAACAAAAATTAATCGTTTTACTAAAGAATTTCCAAACCACTCATATCAAGAGGGAGACGAACTAACATTTACCAACCAAGAGAAGCACTCCATAAACACTACACATAACGCCCCAATATATAATAAATTATTCAGCTACCCACAGGCATACGAAGGGGTCGTAGAAGATCAATCTAAAGAAATTCTGGAACAAGGTATTATAAGAGTAAGCAATTCTCCGTATTGTAGTCCCATTTGGGTAGTTCCAAAAAAGACGCATCTCGCAAACAAAAGTATAGAATTTTGGTCGACTATAGAAAACTTAATGAGATCACAGTATGTGATAGATTTCCCATTCCCAATATGGATGAAATTCTAAGTAAATTAGGTAAATGCAACTATTTCACAACTATAGACCTTGCAAAAGGCTTTCATCAAATAGAGATAGACCCAAAATCCATACTCAAAACCGCGTTTTCGAACAAAGACGGACACTATGAGTACACCAGAATGCCATTCGGGCTTAAAAATGCCCCGTTCCAACGTAGCATGAACAACCTCCTTTGCCCACTACTAAATAAAAATTGTCTGGTATACCTCGACGACATAATAGTTTTCTGCACTACCTTAGAGGAACACTTACAATCCTTGCAATTAGTTTTTGAAAAACTGTCCCTCGCGAATCTAAAATTACAATTAGACAAATGCGAATTTTTGAAAAAAGAAACAACGTTTTTAGGCCATATTATCACAAAAGAAGGGATTAAACCAAACCCCGAAAAAAAAGGCTATAGTTAAATACCCATTACCTAGCAAACCCAAAGAAATCAAAGCTTTTTAGGCCTCACAGGCTAATATAGGAAATTTATTCCCAACTTCTCTCACATCGCCAAACCAATGACCAAATTTTTAAAGAAAAATGCTAAAATAGATATAATGCAAGAGGAGTATGTAGAAGCTTTCAAAAAACTAAAAGTATTAATAGCGGAGGACCCCATTTTAAAAATACCCAACTTCAAAAAAACAAATTTGTGCTCACTACAGACGCTAGTAACGTAGCCTTGGGAGCAGTACTGACACAAGACGGGCATCCTGTTAGCTATATTAGTAGAACCCTAAATGAGCACGAAATTAAGTACAGCGCTATGGAAAAAGAACTCTTAGCAACCAAAACCTTTCGACATTTCCTATTGGGGCGACACTTTGAAAAAGCATCAGACCATCAACCACTGTGCTGGTTACACAAGCTAAAGGAACCAAATGCCAAACTAGTAAGGTGGAAGATTAGGTTATCCAAATACGACTTTGACATTAAATACATTAAGGGCAAAGAAAACCATGTCGCTGATGCCCCATCAAGAATATCCATCGAACAAGTTTTTTTTGGCGAGTCCACACAACATAGTGCTGATGGATATAGCAGCAATTTAATCTGTTTGTCAGAAAAACCAATAATCTGCTATAAAAGACAAATTATATTCCTAAAAGGTTCCCCCAGAGTCCAAATTGAAACATATTTCAACAAAAAAAATAATAAATATTTTTTACAAAGAAATAACAATGGAGTCAGCGAAATCCTATTTACTTAACCACTTCTGTTCTAAGTTTAGCGCCCTATATATCGACAGGGATGCAGACTTGGAAACAATCCAAAGCGCCTACAAAGAAATCATCAATTCAAATTACACCAAAATAGTCCGTAGTTTGATTCTTCAAAATAATATACCCTCTTACGCAAAATTCAAGGAACTTGTGCTAACAACACACGAGAAACTATTGCACCCCGGCATTCAGAAAACTAACAAACTATTCGGAGAAACATATTATTTCCCAAACAGCCAACTCCTTATTCAAAACATCATCAACAAATGTAATATAGGCAATTTAGCCAAAACTGAACATAGAAGTACTAAAATGCCCATGAAAATTACCCCTCAACCAACTTATTGCCGCGATAAATTCGTAGTTGACATCTATTCAGACATCTAATGAGAGTGTTCAGAGGGGATCGACGTAGAAGCAAAGGCAGCAGCAGAGGGAACATACTTGGAAACGGATGCAGAGGAAGAATACTTGGGAATGGATGCAGAGGAAACAGATGAAACGGCAGAGGAATTAGACGAAACAGGAGAAGAACCAGAGGAGTCACAGCCAGCACGCACAGTGATAGATCCACAGATCATAGACGCGGATCGGGAAAGAATAGAGGAGTTCTTGGACCGAGAACTTAAAGCCTTCGAAACCCTAACCGGGGAATCCATCATAGACGAACATGTCATCAGGATGAAGGACGAAAAGCCCGTCAAGCAAAGGTACTACCCGAGGAATCCGGCGATGTAGAAGATCATCAATGAACAGGTAGATGAACTGTTACTGGATGGCCGAATCGAGCCATCAAACAGTCCAGATAGAGCACGTCCAGGGGATAATACAAGGAGAAGTCCGAGCACGACGTTGGGTACACCGGAGGAATGGGGAGCTCTTCCGAATCACCACTCGCCCAAATGGCCGGGTGATGGTATCACACCGCTTCGCCAAGTAGGGGAGGGGTGCGACGGGGACGCCAGCGTCACCACGCACATGCGCGACAAAACCACACATCTACTTAAAGCTCTCAAGCCAAGACCAACATGCGCGATATCGGGAGAGCGCGAGAGTAAAAGCGCGCAAGAGCGCGTAACCTATGTCGGATAAATAAGTGCGCAACGCACTCATCAAACAAATACACGCACAAACGTGTGTAAAGGGCGTGCGTGGACAGTTATGCAAAATGGATAAGTGAGTGCGCAATGCACTCATTTAAAAACGCAATGCACTCAAACGGATTAGGGAGCAGGGAGTCTTAGTAAAACAGTGAAAGCAATCAGACGTAAAAAAAGTGCAAGTTAAAATATGGAGCACCAACCATCACAAGATCAGCAACAACACCAACAACAAGAAAGATGGATGTCCCCACTGGAGATCGATGGATGGTTGTCAGCGGAACAGCAGAGACGGCGGCAGCAAGCCGAACGAGAGCAACGCCCATGGCAGTGGCTGTCGCCGCACGAGATGTGGGCAGTACTGGAGGAGCGACAACAGCAGAGGCGGGAGCAGCATCAATAGAAGTGGAACTCGGGTGAGTGCAAAGAAAGCACGACTAGGTTATGAATATAAAAAGAATGTTAGTTTATAAATATAAAAGAATTTTAGTTTATAAATATAAAAGAATGTTAGTTTATAAATATAAAAAGAATGTTTGGCTATAAGCAGAAAAGAATGTTAGTATATAAGCAGAATCGAATGTTAGGTTATAATTATAAGAAGAAAGTTAGTTGATAAGCAGGAATCCAAGAATAAAAATGAAACGAACCCAAAATCGTAAAAGAAAACAAATAGTGCTAGTGAACCCTAGCCCTAATCCTAGCCCTAATCCTAACCCTAACCCACGCTCATCCTGCCCAGCTGGCTATGAGAATACAAACAGCTGAGTGACAAGTTAGCGCCGCCATTCGCAACTTGCAACCCCGTTGTTCAGTAGCTCTGGCCAGAGGAGTATGATGACCGCCGGTGGCATAATCCATCCCCAGGATGAGGTTATGCCACAGGACCCTGCCCCATCTCATCCATAACCCTATCTGTCGTGGTCCATAGGCCAGTACTCCCTGATATAAATATTCGGTAAGAGACTCTGGACATGACTGAGACACCTCGGCCACCCAGAACTACCTTACAACCCAAAGAGAAAGGCTGGGCTTTACCAGCAGGTAGGAGACAGAATAATTCCGATGATAAGAAAGGGGTCCTAAGTAGGAACACCAGACCCGATGCGAAAATCATCGCAACAAAGGGGAAAACCAGGTACTCCGACATCCTCAAGAAAGTGAAGGGAGTTAGTAAGCTGGAGGCATTAGGGAAGGCAGTTTCTAAGGTACGGAGGACACAGAAAGGTGAACTGCTTCTGCAACTCAGTACTGCAGGTGAGGAGATCTCAGCGTTCCGCACGGTGATAGGAGAAACGCTAGGAGAGGAGGTAGAAGTGCGGATGCTCCCTCATAGGGTGGTGGTCGAACCTAGGGACCTAGACGAGGTAGCGACCAAGGAGGAAATCCTAACAGCCCTCAAACGCAGCTGCAGGGGAATGATATATCGTCGGATGACATAGTCCTACGCAATGCGTATGGACAAACCCAAACGGCGGCTATAAAGTTATCTGCAGATACTGCTAAAAGCGTCCTTAGAGTAGGCAAGGTTAGAGTAGGATGGGTAAACTCTAGAGTACGGGATACCCATCACAAAGTGCCTTAGGTGCTTGG
>JBAMBS010002417.1:0-16199 GCA_037044455.1 Zygothrica quintamaculata | reverse complement strand
AGGCTATTGAGGGGAGGAGGCGTCTGTAATGTTACTCAATGATGTTAAAGTGTCTATAAGAGCGTTAGGACTGACTAGGGCCTGGTCTGCTGTTGGCTATACCAAGCCCATTTGCCTGGCAACAATTTTTGGGTAAATCATATGCAAAATGTACAGCAAACTAACCCATATTTGTTTAGTTGAGCACACACAGAAAAAAGGACATCCTTGCTTTTTTTGGCAAGCAAAATTAAAAAAAAAGAACAAAACAAAACAAAAACCAAAAAAGGATATAAAAAGCAGCCTGAACACTTACCGAGTGCTAGTGCAGACCCATGAAACTTAAGTTCAAATATTCATATAAATATTCATTGTTAAAGGGGCAAAAGATACTTACATTCTCACATAGACAGGCAAAAAAACAAGATCATTTGGTTGTTGGGCTGGTGGGCGTGACTGTTGCCTGTGTGTTTTAGTTTGCCAAACACTAATTGAAACGCTTACAACAACCACAACACACACACTCAGGCACACACATAAATACACACTCATGTAGAGACATTGCAAAAACAATAAAGGCGTGCGCTTATGTGACAGCTGAAGCAAACTTCAAGACTTATAGCCAAAGGCATGAGGTCTGCTCTTGGTTATACTGTGTGGCCACAAAGCAACAAGTCAGGGCGGCAGTTCATTAGGGATCAAATTTAAGTCAACACACGCACACGAAACTAGTGAAAATTGTCTCATTAGTACAAGTACGCATACTAATACACACACAAACATATATATATATATATATATATATATACATACGCACTACAATAAACAAGAACGAAAAAAAGCACACACACACACATACACACTCACATACACTGCAAGAAAACAGGCCATAATTCTAAGAAAGTTACTTGCCAATAAAACCAAGCACAAAATTCCCCATGTTGTCATAGGCTTAAAGACCAACTTTCATTCTTTCTTCCTGCCGTGCTTACTCACAAGCCCTCCCCCCCCCCCTTCCCCACCCTCTCTCTCTCTCTCACTCTCACAGTGAATGTCTCTGCCTTTACTCTAGAGGAAACATTCACTTGCCAACAACCCAAAAGTCTGCTAGCACTGCAAAACTATACGAAACTATAGAAAAACCTAAAAAAAAGAAGCAACAAAAAGAAAAAAGCAAAAAAAAGTTCAAGCATATAACTTTTTGCATTGGCATAGTGGGAACAGTAGGTTAAATATTTGTGCTGTTGTTAAAAGTTTTATGTTAAGTGTATGTTAAGCAACTGTTAAGGCTGCACTCTATTATTTAAGTCTATACTTTAAGGTTCCGATAGATTCTAATTGTCTCTTAAGGTTGACAATGTTTTACTTTTCTTTTTGTATAAAATTTTTTTTATTTTTATTTATTTTGTAATAAAATTTTTTAAAATTTATATTATTTATTTTTATGTTTTTGACTATTAAAATTATTATACAACATTTTAATCTTTAAAAAATATAATAAATAAATAATAAATACATTTTTAAGCACACATTTATTTAGAAATTTAAATTATTTATATTTTTTTTTTATTTTTATTAATTGGTTTAAAATTTTGTCATATTTTGTTTTTTTTTTTTTTATATATATATATTTTTAAGCAAATATTTATTTAGAAATTTATATTATATATTTTTTTTGATTCTTATTTTTATTAATTGCAATTAAATGTTGCAATATTTATTTTATCATTTTCATATTTTTTATATATATAACATTTATTTTCTGCTATTAATTAATTTCAAATATTATTTTAAAATTTTATATAAAAATATACATACATACTAAATAATTTATTTAATATTTACTTTTTGTTTTTATTTAATTGTTCTTCCCATTAATTATTTTAGTCGAAACATTTTATTTATTTATTGTTTTACTTCGTTCTTTATAATATTTAAATGTGTTTTTTTAATAATATATTATATAATATTATATAATATAAATAATTATAATATTTTTTATTTTATATTTATATTACTTTTTTTACCTTTTTTAATTTAATATTTTTATAAATTGCAACTGCCATATTAAAGTTTATTATATAAACAACCCAAAATTTGTTATTTTATATATTTTAAATTTATATTTCTAATTTTTAATTTAATTTAAAACTGTACTTAAATATGAATAAAGTATATTAAATTATTTTTTTTTTACTATTTTATATATTTATTTTCATTTTATATTCCATTTGATTTTTTTTTTTATTTTTTTATTTTTATTGTTTCAATTTATTGTAAATATCTTTAATGACTCAGAGATTGCATGTTCGGTTTCACTTTTTCTTTATTCATTTAAATTCAGCATATATTAAAAATGATACACATAGGTGTCTGTGTGTGTGCGTGTGTGTAGATGTATATAATGATGTATACTTAAAAATAAGTCAGCTTTGGTGTTTGAGCTCGTTAATTAAATCATTTTCAGTCCACTGTGCGTTGCCGTTGACTGAAAAAGCGTAGCAACAGTCCATAAGTGATAACGGACTGCGGGTGCGTAAATGTAATTGCATGTGTGTGTTTTTCTGCATGTATATGTATATGTATGAACATATATATATATACATATATGTATGTATGTAGGTTGGCCTGTCATTTGGTTGTTGGGGTCGTTGGCTTCTCATTCTGCTGCTCGACTGCTTTTTTTGTAGCCCGCTCCGTTGGGTTGACTTGGCTCAGTTTGCCTGGCTGATTGTTGTAGCCACTGATAAGCAGAGCTAACTGTAATTGTTGTTGTTGTTGCTGTTGTTCTATGCCTGTTGACAGTGTGTGGCATAGTTGATGGGTGGTCTTTTGGATGCTTACATGTATGCGTATTGCCTGTATAAGTGTGTGTGTGTGTGAAATTGTTCTAATGCCTTTAGCTGGCAGCGGCGGTAGAGAAGCATCGTCAACGGTGGCTCTAATACGAAACGTCAATGTTTGTGAAACAGCACTCACATACTTAAGTGTGAACATACATATATATATATATATATATAAGCATATATATATATATATATATATGTATTTGTATGTGTATGTGTGTGCAATTTAAATTGCCTTTTTCGTGTTATTCACGGGGCAGACACAAATTTGTGCCAAGTAGAATGATAAATATGCATGTACCCATGTCTCCAATGTCTTCGACCTTAGCTCACATACCTCAAAAAAAAAACATATATATATATATATATATATATATATATACACACACACACACAGCAACACACAAACACATACACAACAACACGCATTACTACTAAAGTATATGTAGTCAGATGAGTGTATGAATATTTTTGTTTGTTTTCTGTGTCATTTGAATTGTTTCTGCCGTCGTGCTGGTTGCGCTTATCGCTTATCCATGCCAAAAATGACAATAACAACAACACCAACAACACCAACAACAACAAATGACATGCATAATTACTTGAGCCCCCTGCTTTTGGTATATACGGCTTGAGATTAAGCTCCAAAAAAGCTTCGGATATAGCGGTATACCAACATGATGGTCCTTAAGCCGTCACATTAATTGCTTTAGCAAATATGTTATACGACACAAATAGACATACATACACAGCCACACACACACACACACACAGACACATGTATACATATATGCAGATAGATAGAAAGAGCAGCATATATATACACAAAAATAGAAACATGCGAATGCTGAAGATTTGTGTTTTGTTGCAACTGTTGCAATTAACTGTGAGCGGTTGCTGATGAAATTATTAATTTTATAACATTTAAATAATATAACGAATAATATTTTTAATTTTTATAATATATCAGCCATAGTTGCTGTATGAAATTTAATATAATATTATACAAACTACTTTAGAGTCGTTAGAAAATCTTAAGAGAAAGAGAATCTCTGCCTTAAACTTAACTTGGCTGATTATTAATTTATGTACTGGAATTAAAAGTAAAACCATTTGTTATAAATTCAAATACTTATTAACACAATTACATATTTATACATCATATATATTTTTTTGTACTCTTTACATATATATTACACAAAGTTACGTATACACCCAATCAAACTCAAGTCAAAGCTTGAAATTCGCTTTCTTTTGTATATTTTTGGTATTTCTGGAATTTGTTTTCTATTTCCATTGATTGCTCTAACCGTTTATTTATATTTATATACAAATATATATATATATATATTCGCGGCTATCTGATACTCAACAATAACTCAACCTAATCCAAAGAGCCTTTATACCAATAGGCTTCAATTGGCATTCAAATGCGGCTTTCTCTTTAGCGAAAGATTTTTGTTTTTGTACCTTTTTTGTGTGTGTATTTGTCTGTACGTGTTGCTTCCATTTCCCTTATATATATATATAAATATATATATTTTTTTGTTTTTCTTTTATTCAGCTCATTTTGGTTTTAGTATTTGTGTTCTGATTGTTTGTTTGCTTTTCATCAGATTCCTTTGCTTTCGCTCTGATTCATTAGCATTTTTGTCGCATTAAAAAATGTTTGTCTATGGGCCAGAGACCCAAAGGCGTTTTGTTTATCTTTGTAAGTTCTTTTGCTCTTGCTTCATCTTCTTCTTTATGTTGTACTGTTGTTGTTTTCATTTTTCTTTTTCTTTTTTTTTATTGTTATTTTTATTGTTATTGTTGTTGTTATTGCTTTCACTGGCCGCCAGCCTGTTGCTATTATAATTATTATCATTATTCTTTTTGCCTGTTGCCTGTTGTCTGTTGCCTGTTGTTTTCTCTCAGTGTTTTTGTTATTTCTGTCAATATTTTTAAGGCCATGTTTTGTGAAGCAGTTTCTTTATTATACAGTTTTTTTTTAAAAAAAATTTTTTCCTTTTTTTTTTTGTTTTTGCCATTTTCATCATCTTCAATAGTGTCCAAGGTCGTTCTGCCTTTGTGGTCAATCCGTGGCAGGAGTGTAGGCAACAGCTGCTATAATTGCACGCAGATAAGATTTAAGTATAAAATACATATATATATATATATATATATATATATAAGCAGCACACATTTTCAACCAACACATATACCATTTGTCCTGCCAATATATATATATATATATATATATATATATAAATATGTATATATATTTGTGTGTGTATGGTTGCTTATAATGATTTCTAAGTATTTTAACAGCATTCAGCAGCGCATCAATACCAAGTCCTGACCTCCATATAACCATTTTGAAAAGGCCAAATGCATGCGATCCCCTAACACCAAAGCCAACACTGAACCCAAGCGCAAGCCCAAACCCATACTCATACCCTAAACCCTACTATTCAATCCTCAATGCTCAGTTCTTAGTGCCCAGCTTCAAGCTCCTTAACCCCTGCGTCCGTCGCAGGCCAATTCCAGTTCAGCGCGAGTGCTGTGGCGCTTTTTAAGAGCCCCATTAAATTTATATATATATATATATACACATACACATTTATGTATTAGTGCAAAGCTGTACATACATATTTATGCCTTTCAATTTGTATGCTACACCTGACTGGCATTTTGGACCGCCTTTCGCGAACGCCGTGAAAACAGATGTGCCAATGCATTTAGGTTATGCTCCTCTAACAAACAAACAAAGTAACACACACACACACACATACACACACACATACATATATGGCATAACCATATGTCTCTAATCTGATATTTATAAAAAATATATATAGACACATAACTAAAAAATGCAGTAGAAAATGTAAAAGCATATAAGCCTGCGCTTCTTTTAATAGACTTTCTTTGCACTTTTATATATAATATATATATAACAGATATATAAAGTATATATATATATATATATATATATTCATGTATATATACATAATGTATAGTATACAAGCTATTTATATATGAATTAAGCCACTTTCTTTATATTTATTGTTAGTTTTCATTTTCTTTGTTTAGAAAACATTCTTAACCTAGTCAGAAATATTTGTCTTTTTAGTATATATATTAGTAATCTGACTTTCAATAGCATTTATAAAGTAGTTAAAGATTAACTTTTAATATTTATATAAAATAGCTAAATATCTAAATGATTAGACATAATATTTTACAAGCTTTGATTGACGCCTTTTTAGCCAATTGATAGAAATTGGTTGATATTTTTGCTGCTCTGTAGGGATCTTTTTTGCTGTGATCTTAGTAGCAGATTCTAAACTATATTAAGATATACTTTTAAATATAAATGTATTTTTAAATTAAATATAAAAATAAATAGGATTAATCCTTTGGGAAAGCAGAGAAGCATATACACGTTTATTTTAACTTATACTTTTATATTATTATCTAAACTAACAGCATTTTGTGTAACATTTTATAACAAAAAAAATTTATAACAATTATATATAAGATTTTCATGTAGCAATCGAAAGTTTTGCATTGTGAAAAATGTGCAATTTGAAGAACTGTTACTTTTACATAATGATATATATATATATATAAGTATATATACTTCTATGGATCTATCTATAAATAGAGAAAGGTTTTTAGCCTAAAAGCATTCTCTTACTCATAAAGAATTCAGTGCACAAAGCAGCGCATTTACTTTGACAACTATTTTTATATCGCAACATATATATATATACTTTTATTTATATATTTATTTTTATTTGATATACATATATATTTATATATATATTTACGATTCATTTGTGTCCGCTTTACGATTGCTCTTGACTGCCAAGTTTATGCGAAATCTGCTTATTATTTATTATTGCCGGCACGTTAATGGTGTACGGTTTATTTATCTGAAAATTGCATAGAATAAAAGAATAACAGAGTCAAGGTAATAATCAATAAATAAATCATAAATAATCGAACATAAAGCTTTTTCTTTTTTTTTTTTTGGTTTCTTTAGTGTTTATCAATGAGTTCAATATATAACATAAATTTAATAATGTTTCCACTTATTTAATTATTATTTTTTTAACATTGATTTTTATGTATGTATTTTAAGCATTAGTTTCAATTATTTTAAAAATGTTGAAATAAAATAAAGAGCATACATAAAGCTAGAAAAAATATTGCTTTAATCGCATTAAATATATATATATATATATATATACATATATATACATATATATATATACATATAGATATATATATATATATATATATATATATAAATATAATTAACAAATAAATACATAAATTTAAATCGCTTCTGCCTCTAAATACCACGTCGATCCTGGCCTGGATTTTGCCTTAAATCAATGGCGAAAAGCTAAATAAATAATTTTTTAAATAATAATCAATAACAAATTTAATAAATAATTAATATGAAATTATAAAAATTATTATCTTTATATTAATTCGAAATAGAAAATTATTTTAGATCTTTTTTGACACCTGTTTTCCAGCATAAAAAGAACAATTATTAGCCACAGTTTCCAGCTGGTTAAAAATAGTTTCCTACTTAATATATACAAAGAAAGCGATTTCCTCCTTCTCTGGAACGGACAACAGCAGAACACTCGAAAATCGCTGTCTGACTAAAAGAGTTATCACTGTATATACAGTATATATAGTATATAGTATATACAGTATGTCAACTAATTGTTTTGACTCTGAAGAAAATCGCATAATTAAAGTTTTAATTGACAAAATATTATATATTTTATGAATTTAAACAATTTTTTTTTTTTTACAGTATGAATTCTTGTGTTTTTAACTATGATTTTAGCAAAAAAAAAATTAAAAATTATAATAAATACATACATAAAAGCCTAGATGATAGGGTGACTAAATAAGCAAAGATTGAATAAGATTATTATCTTTAAGGTTGTACTCTCTGCTGCATCCAACTTGCTCTTACTCTGGGAATGTGTGTCCATCACAGAATCGATTGTCTCATGTGGTTAGCTAGTGGAGGTATGCAGCGGTAATAGAATCAAAGATGCTGAATGCTGAACATGAAGCTTGATTTCAATATCTCTATTGAGTATGTAGCATGCCACAGCTGAGGTTATACACAAAATTTGAGGTTATGGATGATATATAACTGATGGTGATATAACTTCTAATTCAGTTATGAATTAATAAATATAAGCTTTAGAACACGAAAGTATTTTGTATAATAATTATATACAAAATTAAAATGCTTTCACATGTTAAGAGAACAATAAGTTAGGAGGAACAATAATTTTATAATAAAAGCTCGACACAATAAACTCATTTTAATTTACCAATGCAATCAATTTACTTAATTGTAATTAATTTTAATTACTTATTTCTAGGTTAAGCAATAAGCCAAAATTTCATTTATTTTAAGCATTCCAGAAAATATTTTATGTGACATTTGAAGTCAAATTTTGCTATAGAATCAAAGGGAATTTTGAATTTATTTAGACAAGTAAAAGCTCAGTAATTACAGGCTTCAATTGTGCTGCTCTTATATATACATATATATATATATATATATATATATATATATATATTCCATGGTATATTATAACCATGCAAAGTGTATATTAAAGTCGACTTCTTAATTAATTGGTTAATAACAATGTATTTGACTTGTTTAATTGGGCCATCAGATAAAAAGATTGCTGCGTATTTTAAACCTGTTGTTTATATAGCATATATATTGTATATAGTTTATATAGTACATTAATTGCATTGAACATAATGCGACACATTGTGCCATAAAACTGACATTGCATATTTATAATCTTGGTGGAGATTAATTGTGACGGCCAACGTTGAAATCAGTTTTAATATAGTAAATTAATATAAAATTTATTAAAGTTTTTTTTTTTAATTATGCAGTAGATTTTTTACTTATTTTGTATTTAATGTTCAGTTAAATTAAGTTTTATAGATTTTTATTTATTGATAAATTGTTTAAAAGTTTTGACAGGTTTTATCTTTGATATTGATATTACTAAAAGTTGCATTCAAATTTCTGCCTCAAAAAAAAGAAATAAGAGGACCACAAAAATAATTTCACTCACTGCACGTGGCAGTGTACTGTTAATCTAGATCTATCTCTGTCAGATGTTAGAAATAACCGCAAGCAATTCACATTGCAACAACAGACACTCAATAGTAAAGGTCCAGCAACAGTAATCCATTTACTCAGCTGCCTGCAGTCAATATTCCACAACTCGTTTAACTTTAGCAAATTTTTGCTTCTAAGCCGCAACGAAACTTATCAAGATGCGACCAAAAGTTAGAAGAGAGAGAGAGAGAGAGAGAGAGAAAAAAGAAAGTATGAGACGAAAGAAACTTAAGACCAACGCAAACATCTACTATACCCACTCCACATCTCCCTACCAGTTCTCACAGAGAAATGCCAAAAACTTTAACATACCTAAGCGCATTTGCTCAAGAGCAGCAGCAGTAACAGCAGCAGCAGCAGCCATACCAACTCAGAGTCAAACCTCAAAATGCTTCCCCCGACGACAAGACCACAAGGAGCAAAAAATATATATACACGCACATATAAATATATATCTATATACATACGTATAATAAAGTAAAATAAAATAAAATAAAATAAAAATACAAGCATCTAAAAGTCTCAATATCCTGGCGGAGCAATTCAACAAACTGTTCCCATTGGCCTGATCTTAACATACAATACAATTAGATGGAAACATGAAGGCAAATAAATTGCCTAAGCTAAAAGAATATCTTTTGATTTCTAATAAATAAGTAAACATATGCAAAGCTCTACAATATAAAATATTTATTATGATTACATTTATTTGATTTTAAATATTAAAAAACAAAATTTTGCGAAAACTGTTTCCATTTTTTTTTATATTTTAAACTTAAACTATAAATATTTTAATAATTTTTATAGTTAAAAGTATATTTTAAAAGCGTACTATAGCTTATATTAATGACATCGTATATGATTATAAATTATATATTTATATTTTTTTTTCTTTTTTTTTTAAGATCTGGAAAAAAGAGAATTATAGAAATTTTCATATAAAAGTTATGAATTTTTATTTTATTTTTTTTTTTTGACCACAAATATGCATAATATCGTATAATTGAATCAGTTTGAAGTGTGTCTTGTCTGAAGTGTTTTATGGTGTCTCAACGAGTACTGGTGTCATTGCTGTCCAGACAGCATAAACATTCGTGGAAAATTCCATTTAAAATTCTTTAAATAATTTCGTATTTAGTTTCTGGTCAAAAGCAACTTAAAGACATCAGACACCCATTTAAAATTAATTTGATTTTTGCTTTTTATTTGCTCAATCTGCTTGAAAGCGAATAACACGAGAAACACAAAAATAATTTCAAATAAAATTGATGTGACTATAAGTTGTCCTATAAATATAAAAAGATACAAAATTCTCTGTAATATTTAGTACTTTATACAAACATAAGTATAGATATATGGAATAGTATTTGAGCTACTTGGTTTACTATAGACTACTCAGGGTATATGAGAGTATATGTGTAAGTTATAGAACTTTATACGAAACAGACTAGTATATACGTAGTAATTAGTCGTATATGATACAACACTTAATTCAGAGTATAAAATAATACTCTGATGAATATTCAAATGCTTAAATCAGAGTTTTGTATACAAATCATAGAATTAAACCCGATGTTTGGTACTATATTTCAATCATAGAATTTTATTCAGAATGCTATACAAGAATCAAAATAATGTACAGGATTCCGAGTACAGAATTACGAATCATTGTACTGAATATAATCGAAGTACTATGAATAAGAGAATCGCATACAAATTATAGTATTTATATATTACATATATGTTTATTCTATAGTATAAAATCAAGTCAGAGTATATGATACATATTGATTTATACAAATCAGAGTAATTTATACTAACACAACTCAGGTTTCAAACTACAATGTACATATCATACCGCTATATACGATTCATAGTACTATATACAAATTGGAAAAATATATATATACGATTTAGAGTGTTAGTTATAATTCAGACAAGTATATACATATAACTAAAAATAAATATATATAGAAAACATAGTAGAACATTTTATACAGAGTACATAATAGGAATCGTATTACTATATGCGAATCAAAATAAGGTTCTTAGTATCATATATGAGTCATTATATATATATATATAAAGATTAGAGTAATACATATGAATCATAATAATATATACTATTCAAGTAACTGTATACAGCTTAGGGATCTTCGTATAACCAGCTCAAATAATCTAATAATATATTAAACAAATATTATACAAAAATTTTGATATACCCCACAGAGAGTATGATATATAGTATACTATATAAATCTGTAGAGTTGGTTTATATAACAAGTGGATATATATATATATATAAATTTTGGGAAATATTTGTTCAAATTCTGAGAAAATTTATGCTTTCAAATGCAACTTGTGTCTGCTGCTGATGGCTACATGCGGCATACGGCAGCTGTCAAATGTTTGTATCGTGGTTATGGCTGTGGCAGCTTTTAATGAGTTCAATGAATACAAACACACATATATATATATTTGTAGATGTGCTAACATTATGAATGCATTTACATCGCTTTAGATAATAAAAAATAATAGTTTGGTTTCTTAAATTTACCCAGCAGAATGCAGATATATTTGGCAAATATATATCCTTTAATTATCCTTGATAACTTTGTTTAAGTTTAATTCATAAATTTGCTTATTATTTATTTTATTGAAAGCATTTTTTATATCTATATTTATTTTCTGCAAGTATATAAAATTTTAATTATTTTATTGTGTACACAAAGTAGATCCTTAAAAAGGACATTTGTATATATATATATATATATATATATATATATATATGTATATCAAAATAAAATAAAATTGTGATTGTTAATTTGTAATATTTGTAATACCAGTTAGTTAAGAATTTTCATTAAGTGTAGGTTCATTGTTGAGTAGGTTAAGAACCGAAGTCAACACAATGGCCAATGGCAGTATAAACTTGACATTTAAGTTGGCTTAATCGTTATACTCTATACGAAAGTAGTTACTTAAAGTGGGTGTATAAGGCTAATCTAAATGCAAGACATATTGCTGCTGTTGGCTGAGTGCACAGCTGTTTACTTGAGAGTAGCTTAAATCAACTCAATCGTGTCCTTGTAGCCTCTAGGCTCTAGTAAGGATGAGCACAACTTATAAGCTGCGTGCAGGCGTAACTCTTGTCTGTCTTGATTTCATTGTACAAAGTACAGAAGTAAAAAAGCAAAAAAAAAAAAAATGAAAAACAAATAATTAAGATAGCTCTGAACTCTTTTATTCTCTCTTTTCCCCCACACTGTAACTCGCGCTGTCTGTAACTGTCTGTCTGTCTAAGCTGTGGGCCCCTTACTTTCTCTTTTTCTCCCTCTCTCTCTCTCTTAGAGTCTCTTCCTCTCTGTTGGTTTACAGCTACTTTTGCTCAGCTTGGCGGCAAACATAAACAAAATTAAGGAGCAGCTTTCAGTTGCACACGCCTCACATAAATTTGTTTAATTACTTTACGCGCAACTTCAGTGCAGATGCCAACTGTTAAACTTTTGGCAAATGGTTGCGTTTTAAGTTTAATTATTTGAGTTGGCAGCACCAACAATGCTAGTTAACTTTACACTAACTAAAAGATGGGCATATCTCATTTATAAGTTTACAAGTTACCATTTTATCAGCCTCTTTAACAAAAGATTACGCTCTCTATTAAAACAATCAAATAAGTTATGGAGTCTCTCTATAGGTTATGATTAATGTAACATGAAATATATATTATTATTATAGAAAAGTAAAACATAACTATTTGTAGGAAATGTATAATGCACCAAATGTATAGAAACATAAAAATTCAATAAGAAAAAGTCAAGAATAATTATCTGTCCACATAAAGCTTATAATTACATTTAGTAATACGAAAGTTAGGTATGCATAAGTAACAGATAACTATCCATAAGTTAACTATTACATTTAGTAATATGAAAGTTAGGTATGCATAAGTAACAGATAACTATCCATAAGTTAACTATCCATAAGATAACATTTTTTTTAAACTATAGGTAAGAAATCGTTTTAAGTTTTAGTAATTTTAGAAAAGCGATAGACTATATTTATCAATTGTAACTTAAGACAAACTTTGCTTACCTGTAGAACTGTTTTGAATTTAAAAACTATTTAAAAAATGTTTACAAATTTATTTTTAACTAAGGGAACACTTTGTAAATCATTAAAAAAATGTAGTAAAATTATTTAAATAAAAAGTAAAAGTTAATAATAAAATACAAGCAATTCGCTGAAGGCGTCTGTATACAACTTTTAGTCAATTTCTCTTTGTAGACGATATAATAACAATCCACATATCATTTATTATATTATATAAATTAATAATTTTTATAAATTAAGCTTTATTCTTTTAGAAAATTTAACAAATTTGAACTTCGATTTTTATATAAATAAAAATGTATACAAAAAATAATTGAAAGAAACTGCAGCAAAAAATCTATTTAAATTTCAAATTTATATTCACTACTAAAAACTATTTATAATAATATAAATAAAAATAAATTTTTAAAAACTTTTTTTCAAAAATCCTTAAAAATTTTAATAAATTTTGCTTTTTGGATTTAAAAATTAAAATTTAAAAAATGAACACATAAATATAAAGTAAATAGATATAAAAATTTAATTTTGTTTAATTTTGTTTAACTTATAAATAAAAATTTGTTGATTTTTCGATTTTTATATTTTAAATTATAATATAAATAATTTTTATAAAAATATAATTATTAATCAAAGATACATCGGATTGTAAGAGTATTTGTGGAACGCATAATCAGCTCTTACCAATTATTAAGTGGCCTGGCCAGATGCTGTAGACAAGCATTTCAAATGAATATAAAGCATTTGTCTCAATGCTTGTTTTCACCTGGTTTTTTTTTAAGTCTTCTTTATATATAATTATTTATATAGGTATATTTGTAACAAACACTTGGTACATTTAGTAATTTATTAGTAATATTTGTAACGTACTCAACATAATGTTAATTTTCATTTTCCTGTTTTCATCTTTCTATTTTTTTGGGTATTTACTTCAGGCAAAATTTACATACAGTTTGTGGACGCAATTAAAACGTAACAAGAGAAGGCAACAAATATTTGCATAGAAAACGCTAAGGGGGCTAATATAAAATATAAGGTAATAAACTAAGGCAATGACTGCTAAGTAAAGTTTATATATAGTGCTTATTTTGAGATACTTAACGTATTTACAGATAAAGATACGAATACGGAAACGGATGCGGATGCGAATACGGATACAAGGGGCATATACATTTTATATGGAAGAGTTCAGTTGGCAGATTTTGAGCAGCTTTTTGATGTTACTATAATATATTTATGCAACGTTGAAACACTGAAAGCCACAAAGTAAAACGACACAAATACATACAAATAGATGTATATATACATATATATATATAACGAAGGCAAAAACTAACAACACGTAACAGGACTTTTCGTCTGATTTACGGTTGCTGTGGCTATAGCCAACAACGTGCATCAATCCTTTTGCTAAGCAACAACACAACGCAACACAACGTAACACAACGTAACACAACGTAACACAACATAACACAACACTTTTTGTTGTTGTTGCTCGTGTTGTTTTGTTTTTTCCCTTTGTGTTTTGTTTTGCACATAAACAACAACAACAACAACAACAACAACAACGAACACTAAAACAACAACCACAAGAGTATACAAAGAGATTTCAGCAAAATGCGTGGCCGTCACTTGCGTCGCCGTTTTAGCCTGCAGCCGTCGTTCATGAAGGATGACAGCGCCGAGGATAAGCCCAAGCGTGACAAGTAAGTTATCGCTCATATAAAAGTAAATTCAAACCCATACAGACACACACACACACACACACACACACATACACTTATGCAACTATACAGACTTATATATACCATATTAAATATATATGTTTAACAACTACTTGTTATATATACAAATCAAATTGTTAAAGAATAACAGAAGGCCTAAGGAAGTGTTAGAAATTCGTTGACAACGTTTTAAGTTGAAATTAAAAATTACTTTTACAGTTATTAGAATGTCAAGTTAGCAGAAAGTTGCAGTGTAGCTGCAAAAAAAAACTTTTTCTATTTAAAAAGCAAAAAGAAAAATGTGAAATTACAGCAAAATAATTGTTTCGTTTTTCTCTTTCGAGTTAGAATATAGGCATAAAGTCATATACAGTAAAGCTTAACTATAGTTAATTTTTATTAAAATTTTGTAAATTTATAGAAATATTGCGTAAAATATATTTACTCAATAGATCATATATTATAGACCGTATATCGTGTATGGGGAACCGTGGGCGATAGAGCGTATATCGTAGGCCGAAGTCCATACATCAAAGATAGTGAGTTGTACATCTCATATTGTATCATATATATATCGTATATCGTAGACCATACACCATATATCGTATAGCATAGATCAAAGATCGTACACCATAGACCATATACTGTAGTTTTTATATCGAATATCGTAGGTCGTAAATCGTGTAATGAAGACCGTATATCATATAAAATAGATCATAGATTATAGACCGAATATCGTTAATCATACATCGTAAAACATATACCGAATAACTTTAGGCTGTGCTGCGTATATCGTATATATATCGTATATGATAGACCACACACCATATACGTACAATGTGAATCGTTATCCATAAACCTTATATTGTTAGTCGTAAATCGTAAATCGTGTATAGTATATTCTGTATCGTACCAAAAAATAGAATGCGTAAAGTGTTTAGTTGAAATATCTACCAAAAATTAATCTTAATTTTATGAAAGTGCACTTTAGTGTAGTATGACTGTACGTACATACAATGTACAAATGCTAAAAGGTGTAGCTGCTAGCCAAGGACATTTGTCAGATTAATACATATATATATATATATATATATATATATATATATATACAACAATTGCTTATTTGTGAGGCATTTCCCCTGCTGCTTATTACTTGCACAACGGGACAACAGGACAACAGGACAACAGGACATTGGAGCCATAAACTAATGCCGGACCAGGATTCGGTTGATGACACTTGCAACATTTCACAAAAGGATATATCTTTTGCATAGTTTTCCTTTTGTTTTAACTGCCAAGACAAGAAATTCATTTTTTTTTTCTGTCTTTTCCTCCTTTGCATTCTTTTCTTTTATTGTTATTATTAGT